>JARFJB010001721.1:607500-877500 GCA_036346205.1 Vesta saturnalis
GCACACGCACACGCACGCACGTACACACGCACACGCACACGCACACGCACGCACGCACAGTCGACACCACGCACACGCACACACGCACACGCACACGACACAGCACACACGCATACGCACGCATCGCACACGCACACGCACACGCACGCACACGCACACGCACACTGTACATGCGCACGCACACGCACACACGCATCTTGGTCGATTGAACGTTGGTGAAAATAGAACTGCATAACCTTCTATTCCTACATATGTATATGTAGGTTGTGCGTACGTTTTAACGATGTACAGATTTTTGGTTTGCCTTATACAGCGCAAAGACCAACTTTGTGACACACTATGAGTTGGAATTTGACCGTATCTGCTTTAATTTATAACAGAAAAGGGACGATTGTAGGTGCAATCTGCTATAATAATTTATGTATTCACGTAAAATAATGGTCTTTGGGGATGGGTGGTGCTGTTTTTGTGGGCTGAACCGGAAACTCTAGGACTCAAATGTACACTATTGTCTTTGGGTTAATGCTAAACCACGAATGCTTCTAAACGTGGCTCCAGGTATCACCAGCGGAGATTTTCTTTAGAGTTCGGTACGAAGATACAGAATTATCGTAGAAAAACTGGTAACTGACGATGCCAGAGTGAGGAATGGAGAAGCTTTGAGCATCTATTCGAAAGTGAATCAATTGACGTGGAGCGAGAAAAAATGGCGACACTAAAGTGCGTGGTATCCTTCATAGACACTACTGCACAGATATCTGCGTCTGTGGGTAAGCAGAAAAAGAGCGCTTGGTGGACTGAATCTGTAAAAAAGGGTGTATGGTAGAGAAAAGACGCAATAATATAACAAAATGCAGCACGATTTTTAGGATAAGAAACTTTTCTGTAAGTGGACAAGAAATGAAAAACGAGGGTTAAATTAGGAGTGCTTAATTAGTATGAACGAGAGGGTATGGGATGCTGACAAGAATATGTTGAAAAGTTTTTCGAATATGAGAGTACGCTGACTGAGAGGCTAAACAAGGGGGGTTTAAGGAAGGAAGGAATGAAATCGAGGACGATATTGAATTAAATGAAGTATACAGAGCTGTTAAGGAATAGTAAAACTGCATATGTAAATATAATTACTGGTAAAATGCCGAAATGTGGATGTGCAAAGCTTGAAGCTTGAAGAAAGATTGTCTGAATTATTTAAGACAAGTTTAAAGCTTGGAAATGTACCGAACGATTGGGAAAGAGTGACTATTGTTCCACTTTTGAAATAGGTGTAATAACACAGAATAAAATGTAGGTGGCGTTATGCAGGTGATTGCAAAATGTTGAAATGTGAAGGAGAAGTTATATTGTGCGTTTGTAAACTTGGAGAAAGCGTATGACCGAATGACGAGGGAGAAGCTGTGGGATATTTTAAATACGAATGAAATTCGTAAATGTCGAGTAAGTGGAATGAGGGCAGTCTATGAAGGTAGCCGAGCCTGTGTCATGGTGAGAGGGAGCTTGAGTGAATAATTCAATGTAAATGTAAAAACAAGAAAGTAGTATTTGATCGTGAACATGAGAAAAGGGTAGCGTTTTACCTTGTTGATGAGATCGTAAAACAACTTGAATACTTGGTGTATTTGGGTAGGATGGGTATGATGTTCACTGCATATGGTATATTGGATGCTGAAATTGAACGATGTGTCAATGTACGAAGAAAAGTGATTGACAGTATATGGACCACAATGAAAAATGAAAGTATGAGCATATCAGTGCAACAAACGTTACACTACAGCGCGTATTTCCCATCACTACTGTATGGAAGTGGGACATGGAATTTAACTTTGAGAATGGCGTTATGGGTATGTTGTGTCAATGAATTGACAGTAATTGATAAAGTTGCTTTTTAATTATCAGTTAGGTTATTTACAGTTATCGAGGTACAGCACCTATTTGCAGTTTGCAACGAAAACTGTAATCACTTACCTTGCATGTTGTAACTGTCTTGGTAACGATATGTGATTTTTGTCTAATTATTGTGAATAATCTTTTTACATTATTCACCTATTTTGAAATTTGCTGCAGATTATTCAGCGTTTTAAGAAGTTTATGCATCGGGTGATAGGCAACACACAATATCTGTAGGTACAGCATGTGTAGTGGCGGTTAATTAGTTGAGCTTTTAACCAACCGAAAGTTTTCAAATCCTTTTCGCGTAATTTGACGAAGCTTTTTGATTCACGTATTTAGTCTACGTGTACAAGATCACTACTGGTTATGTACTAATTTTAAATTTCCTGACAGGAGAAATAATTTTTCAATTTTACCTGCAATTTTAGAATTTAAAACTCAGTACAGGTGAACGAACTACAAACCTTTTTTTCTACTTACTCAATGTGCTTGTAAGTATATAAATTTAATAGCTGGCGTCGGTTGAGCATATTTATTTTGCTTTTTTTTGTCATTATTAACAATATCGTGTTGACAGCACACAGTTGTCAAAGTTTAAATGTATATATATATATATATATATATAATAATATATATATATATATATATATATATATATATATATATATACGGTGATGAACTTATACTCCGGAGTTCGATAAACTCCGTTTCATTGAGAGTTACGAAAAAAACTTTTAAATAAAAGTTATTCATCAAGTCAAGCTGCACATTTTAAAATTATTTAATGATATACAGGGTATTTCATAAAGTCACAGCATATCATCACTCGGCGATCGTCTCATTGACGTCACATAGTCATTAGGACGTTGAACTTAAATTGTTTCAATGAAATGGTATTTACATTAACTGTTCAAAGTGGCCTCCCATTACATTTAAACAATGTTGTAGCCGATCTTCAAATTCTCTACTTACATTTCTATCCATTGGGATACTAACGTTTCGGAAAACCACTCTAATTATATTTTTAATGTCCTCTAAAGTAGTTACAGGTAATTTATATACTTCATTTTTCACACATCCCACAGAAAAAATCTAATTTTGTTAGATCAGGCGATCTTGCAGGCCACGGAATTGGCCCTCCACTACCTATCCATCGTCCTGGAAACTGATCGTGTAGTTCACCGTGATTCAGAGCGTTATCATGTAAATACCACATGCACTGACGTATACGCAGGCGAACGCTTTCAAGAAGCACAGCACTGATTGGCTTCACAGTTTACCGCTCCCTCAAAAAAATATGGTCCAATCACGAAATCGCCAAGAATACTACCCCAAACATTTAAAGACCATTTTGTTTGTGAAGTAGTAACTACTATATGAGGATTTTCTCTTGTAATGAAGATTATATATGTTTATTCAATCATCCATTTTTACGGAATGTCGCCTGATCGCCGGAAAGTACATAACCTACAAAATCTCTTTAATGTTAATGGCGAATTTTTCTTTGAGCCCAATTACAATAATTTATTCTTCGTCAAAAATCATCATCCAATAATTCCTGGTGCAATTGAATGTGATATGCGTGCATCTTGTTCTCAGATGGTATTTTTTGTACACTTCCATAACTTATTTCTTGTTCCCTGGAAATTTCTCTTATACTTCTATTGGGACTTTCTATAACTGACAATAATACATGCAGTTCGTTTTCCTCGGTAACAATGGTTTTCTTTTTTTCTTCCTTTTCATATACTGCAGTACCTCTACGATGAAATCGATCCATCACTTTTTCGAAATTCCTTTTTCAGGTAATCGACGCTCTAGAAATCTCTCGTAATACACCCTTACTGCTAGCAAACAATTTTACGTTTCTCAAACTGTTATATTACCTAGGTCAGTTATGTTGAATTCTCAAATTTGACAAAATTGTTTACTACATCTTTAACAATTTTAACAAACTACTACTGACGAAGATAACTGTAAGTGTTAATCAGAAACGTTTAGATTGTATAATTTATACAACCATTAAAAATCCCAGAAAATAATATACTTATTATAATTTTTATGACATTCACCTAGGATCCAGATCATATCGCTTAATTCCTCATTAGAAAAATTCATGATGAACTCAAAGTTTGTAGGTAAATAACAAAGAAATTAACCGAATAAAACTAAAATATTAATTTTACAAGCTTGATAGACAAATAATACTACCCTCAGTCAAATAATACTTTACAGTTATGGCAAACTGTAAAAACTTGCAGTGCCAAAAATGTCGCTTTTATTTTGAAAAATCTAAATAAATTAACAACTTCAAGGTTTAGGTATAGGGAATGCTTAAGAAAAGTAAAAGTATTTATTAAGTACTTTTAAGAGATGATATAAAATAGAGGGTGTTCCATATAAATAACCGAGATAATCATGAGTATGGCTTTGGGACCACTCTGTACAAAAAATAAAAGTTATCACAAAAGTGATAAGTTTTAACAGAACCAGACTATCACGAAATTATTTTGCCCATGAGAGATTAGCCCTCAATTGTTTATTTTAAATAATACAGGGTGGCGATTTCATTACGAGTTTCACATAAAAAATGGCCAAAGTACCCTGTAAAACCTAGTGAAAGCCTTTATCAATGGAATAGGAAAAATGAGTCTAATTGAAATTTGACATAATATACAGGGTGTTCTATTAAAAAAACATAAATTTGATATGCTGTGACTTTATGAAATACCCTGTATATTATTAAATAATTTTAAAATGTTTAACGACTTCATGAATAACTTTTATTTAAAACTTTTTTTCGTAACTCTCAAGGTAACGGAATATATATATATATATATATATATATATATATATATATATATATATATATATATATATATATATATATATTATAACCAATCAAAAGGGAGATGATTGGTATATTAAATTGCACACGGTCTAACTCACCAAGGTACAATACTTACGAAACTTACTATAGTTGAGAACTCATTTATTTTCAGGTGTGAGGGATGAAGAGATATGTCTATTTGTTTGTTTTTTCTTGTTGGACGCCACTCAATTTTATAGGTTTAATAATTAAAATTCAACCGAAAATGAGAAAGTTGTACATTAATAGCACAGGTAATCTGAACAAGACTAAACAGCTGTATTTATTTGTGTATTTAAGAAACCAAAATGTCTGGTTAATTTCAGCATAAAATATCTAAAACTGTATCTGTCGTAAAGCTTTACGATTTTAAATAATTACTAACTCTAACACAACTATACAAGCATATAATCAATCTTTACTTACAATCCAAAATGAAATATGATCAACACTCAGCTGTTTCTATTCTGTATGACTGTATCAAAACAATACTATACTGATGTGTTATTTACCGTAGTATGAGAATTTCATTTCACATTATTAAGATAAACATACGGCAAAGGTAATTTCCATTTGTCTTCAACGTACAAATAAACGAACTGTAGACCATATATGTAAGGTAATTTCCATAATATAAACGTATGATAAGGTAACATAATTTTCATTCGTCTTCCACATTCAGATAAAGGAAATGTAGATCAAACGATGGAAGCCGATGTGTCAACAGCATGCGTTATTAATGCAAAACAAATGTATATCCATGTATAATTTTTGAAGATGAAATAGCATCATCATGCACGCCATTTTATGTATTTAACATCGTGACGTCATCAACCACGCCTTTTGCAACGATACCAGGCTCATTACCATAAGAGCTTATTCTTAACACAAGCGGTTTCCCTTAATGTAGAGGCGTATCTTTGTTCCGTAGCTGTTGTTCCGTATTAAGTATAATATATACAAAATTGTAATTAAAAGCCTTACATACTTTATACAATGGAGCAAAACCTAAAAACGTAACGTAATGAACTGTACGGTAGGAGAAGCGGAAATGCATTAAGCGTGTTGCGTTCGCATTTGCGCATAGAACAACAAAATTAATGTGGCTAAAATAGACCTTATAGACCAATACTAGGTACAGGGATGTTCGTAATTACGTACACTAAAGAGAAAATATCGAGATATACCAAAATTTTAATGATTGAAAGAAAAATATACCGCCGGTATTTTTCAACATTCCTGTTACATTATAAGGGGATGAAATTAGCAACCCTTACTTTATTTAGTGTCAAATCTTTTTTTCGAGAATGAGTTTTGTGAAATAAAAATATTACATAAAATCCCTGTTTATTTAAAAACATTTGTTAATCTTAAAGTTTTTTGCTAGAACCAATAGATTGGGAGAAAAAAAATACAATTTCCAACAATTATTATGAATCGTATTTTATTCTTTCATTTTACATCTTTACTGTTTTACACTCTCGAACTCTCAATACGTAGTTTATTATTTAATAAAGAATAAAAATAGTGGTATTGTATTCTTTTTCCGAATCTATTGGTTCTAGGAAAAAAACTTTAAGATTAAGAAATGTTTTAAATAAGCCGGGATTTTAAGTAACATTTTTATTTCACAAAACTCAATCTCGAAAAAAAAGATTTGATATGAAATAAGGTATGGGTTGCTAATTTCATCCCCTTATAATGTAACAAGAATGTTGAAAAAATACCGGTGATTAGTTCTTTGCGAGTACTACGGAAATTACAAAGTTATCTTTCTTTACTTAGATTTGAGAAAAAAAAATAAAAACTCAATTTTTCTCAACACCTTTCAGGGGTGATACCTCGGAAGGGGGTGGGCTGAGAGAATTTTGTTATAGGAAAGACTCATCATAATTTCATACGGGCAATTACCTCCTGAATTTTTTCGTATGCATTTAGAAACACCTTGTATATATGAAGTCGCCGTTATTATGTTAGAGCTACAGATAAGTTAGTATATAGGATGATCCATACTGGATTTTTGTTGTACGGTATCTTATTTATACCTCTCAATTTTATTTTGCTTGTGCTTACCGCTTCATTTGTAAAATTTTAGGCTACAATTTGATAGCTGATATCTCATTATTTACTTAACTTAATTTATCTGAATTTATATGAATCGTAAATGTAGATTTTCTTTATATACGTTATATCAAGGGATTATTTCGATGATTGCTAAATTTAAGTTTGGTTTTGAAAATTCACTATTTAAATGTGTAGCATTGCTTTTGTTCTAAAAGACTATTATATGATAGAAAATTGTTTCTCACAGGACAAATGCCTGG
The DNA here is from genome assembly GCA_036346205.1 of Vesta saturnalis. Classification (NCBI taxonomy): domain Eukaryota; kingdom Metazoa; phylum Arthropoda; class Insecta; order Coleoptera; family Lampyridae; genus Vesta; species Vesta saturnalis. Next base: position 614,584 of record JARFJB010001721.1, read on the forward strand.
TAGGTTCGCATAAATTACTTACCTTTTTGGTTGCTTTATATTTACACATTTTTAGCGTATTATATATTTTACTTTGCCAATTCACTAGACATTATTTGGAGGTATCTGGCTTGGTTAGGGTTAGCACAGATAATTTTTTTGTTGGTTTTATACTTAAACCGTAATAAACGCATGTCTGTACACAAACGTTTTAAGGAGAGCTCTTCTTTAAACCACGTGCGCCTCGATTTTAAACGATTTATGCATTACTTGTCGCTTATGTTTTTTTGTTTTTTTGTTTCATTATAGCTATCCCGCTGCGGATGTCTGATAGGGCTATTTCATTTGATTAATGTTGATTATTAATTTTTTATATTTAATTTACTTGAGTGCTATAAGGTTTGCTGTTCCAACGTTACCGCAGGGATTTAAAGTTTTTGTACTTATTTGATAAGTGGCCAAATGCTTCATTTAGAGTTGTATGATATTACACTCCCAATTGAAGTTATTTATGAAACTCTATTTGGGCTGATGCCTGTACAGAGTAAAGCATTGTGTTGAACAAGCATTATTTCTTTGTCTTATGTGTCATATTGCCATTTATGTTAGTGAACCTGTACTCTTTCAGGACGGCGTTGGTTTCTTTACTTTAACTGTAACCATCGTTCCAACGGTGCCTTTGTCCTTTTCTTGGTTTAAGGGCTATGCAAGAGCAAACGCAAATTGTGCTATTTTTCATTTTTCCTTGTGTTTCTAAGACAATCACATTCCGACGCAACCAAGTACTTTCCAAAGAGGCTTGAAGTACGGGCTATCTATCTTGAAGGGATCACTCCACATATGCTAATGTCGGATTCAGTGCCTTTGTGCACGTGACAATGTGTATTTACTCACATACACAAAGAAATACATATATGGTTATTCAGTAATCGCAGAATCTGGTTAGCAATAGATCATAAATAAAATCGGAAAAATTGAGGATTAACAAAATTGGATTAGAAATACAATTTTTTTTTCTGAAATAATGACAAAATAAAAATGAAATGATGTTATGGAACAACAAGTTAAATTGCTATTGCTAGCACATACTCAAATTTCCTCACCATGATTTTCTCCTGTTACTACGTTAAACATATAAAGGGATGAAGTTATTAAGATAAATAAAATAACAGAAACTATCAATTTAACACAAAGCGAGATTTATAAAGGAAGCCAAGTTGATTAATGGGTGTTTAGGTGGTAGTCATGTACTAACTATATTTACAAACATTTTAATGTGTAAAAACGTATGCGAATAAAAGTTTTTTACTATTAAGTCACCGAGAGCTTCAGGAAAGCTTGTGTTATCAGCCCCTATATACATCTGTAAGACCTTAAATGAGCAAAATGTGGGACAAACCTCACGTGCGCGACCCACTGACTATTAAGTTAAAAGAAAACGAAATTAAAATGGCAAAACTGATCATGCACAATAGTTTGATGGCGTTTGAAGGTTTACGAGTGTTTGCAATTGGTAGGTTCATGAGTGCTTGTATAATTTCCGGGTTTACAAGTATGGATGTTACCTTTTTTGCTAGTATTTTTTGTTTTGTCGTGTGTAGGCTAAAGTTTTTGATTTGCATGTTTGTGAGTGTACTGGAAAGCGTGTTATGCTAGCTACCTAGTTTACAAGTGTGTCGGGTAATTTGGCTTACTTTTTTAATTTTTTATTTGTGTTTGGGTGTTCAATTGTTTGCATGTTCGTATGTTAGCCAGTTTGCTTGTTCGTGGATGTTGGCTGGTTTTTGTGGAAATTGTGCTTTGCGTGTTACATAGTTTATTAGTGCCTATCTTTGATTTAAAGATTTGGGTTGTTTGCTTGTGTGTTTGCAAGTTTGTGGATTTACGTGTTTTGGGATTAGACGGTTAGTTGAGAGCAAGTTTCTTTTATTTTTAGGGTTATTTTGAATAACTGTTAAATTATGCCACAGAAAGTGATACCCAACCATAAATGTGGATTTCGACTTATATGCTTCTGATCAGTTCCAACGACACGCATCTAGACCTTCTGCCGTTATGGTAGATACAGATTGATGTATAAATGTGGTGCACTTTGGGTATCTACATCGACAAAATGGTTGGGGGAATATTCTAACTTGTTTGGAAGACTTTCCAAAGGGTATCATTTGTACTTCAAGAAGTCCTCGTCTTACATATGCAACAAGTTTTCGACCATTACACTTTAATATTGTTTGATTAAATGATTTTTGTGTTAGTTACTACATGTTTAATAGTAAACAATGAGTTAGTAAAGTTGATGTACAGCGATTATTATTTTTTAATTAGAATTTTGACAAAATAGTGAACTGGTACTGTGTAATAATTATGGCAAATGCGACTGCAACATTCAGTTTTTGTATGCATGCGTGGCAATTTATTTACCAGCAACATTTAATTGCGCGTGTATGTGAAGTTCGCTGAGTTTCTTATTGCATATTTAATTATCTGACAGATTGCAAACATGTTCCTAAAAATAGGGTTCTTATGTCTCATATGAGAAAATGTGAAAGGTTTAACATTCATCAAAGTGAACGCACAAAGCATTATGTAATCCAAAGTGCATGATCGGATTTTCCTCTTTTAATCAAATTATTTCTAAAAAATATTTTCGGGAGGTTTGCATGTTAATGCTATTCGGGATCTCTACAAAAAGTCGCGATAACGGAAATGGGTTAAAATGGGCCTTAAGTCACAATGTTATACTACCGGACAGCGACATTCGGCTGTAGAAAACAACTAGAGATTCTTAAAATTATAATATTAAATTGTTTAAACATGTTTTTAAAAGTATAAGAAGCTAATCTCAAACTTCGAGTTAAATGTAACCCTCACAATATCAATAAAGTACTTTTAGGTAAATTTACTGTTGGGTATAGTTGCTATTCATAAAATTTGAGAATAAACCAATAGCTAATGATTAAGAGCTTTACGCTCTACTAAACTTAATCTACTTCACATACCCACAGGTAAATTTAACTCCAACATTTTGAACATTAAAGCTAATGATCTCATCTGCGCTAAAGCTAATAACGTCAATGTCATGCTGATAATCAATAAGGAAGATACATGGCAAAGTTTACTCTCGTTATTCGTATTGATACAATTCGACTATCGTGAAGTGGAGGCAGGCAGCTACCAACCCGAAGATGGCAAATGCGATTTTGCCAAAACGTCATGGGAACCAAAACAAGACTAAAATTTTCATCAAACGTATTAATAAGCGATAAAAATTTTAGCAAGGTACAAATATTGTTAACACTAGAAATGAGTCGACCCTCCTCTGTTCCTTACATACTCAGCTAGCCGATTAGGCATAGTTGAAATGAGTGAATCTATGCTAACCTGAGGTATACTATTCCACACTTCTAAAATCAGTTGTTGAAGGGCATCCACATTGTTTGGGTGTGGCTGTAGATTATTTATTCACCGTCCTACCATATGCTACAAATGTTCGATTGGTGATAAGTCTGGCGAATGAGAGATCTATAGAAGCATACCAACATTAACAGTATTTAGAAACTCCCTAGCAACCCGTGCGGTATGCGGCCGTGAATTATCTTGCTGAAAAATTGGATTTTCTATTTCTTGCAGATATGGCAGTAATACTGGTTCAAGAACATTGTTAATGTACCGATTTGCATTTAATGTTCCCTCAATAACTACTAGGGGATATCTGTTTCTATGTTCCCCACACCATCACACCTTAAGTGAGAGCAGTATATCGTCGTACAGAAAACTGAAAATTGCGTCTTTCTCCGGGACGTTTTCTAACCAATCTACGACCATCATGAGCCTATAAACAAAATATTTGTTTCCATTTACCACAACAGAAGTGGAAAAACTGCCCTTCCTAGGTATTGTGCTCTAAAAGACACAAGGAGGCTCTCTGGATCACATCGTGTACTAAAAAAGTACTCACAACCCACACATACACGTACGCACGCACGAATGTCCACACGCACGCACACACTACGCACGCACGCCCACACACACACACCCCCTCCCACACACACACACACACACATACACACAAATAGTTGCTTGAACACTGAGTCTCAATCACCGCCCAGTGCCACTACAATCAGTGGTACAAACGATAGCAGATCGTAGCGCCTAGGAGGCAGAAACAAAATCAGGCAAGAAACAAATAACATCAAGACCTCACTTCTACAAAATGGGTTTTCCAGGAGGAACATAAAGAGGCAGAAAAACGATCGAAGGCAAAAGAAGACAAAGAGTAACCCTTCGCCAAAACATGTTTGCCACACGTAAGCGGTGTGACAGACAAGGTAGCAAAGTTCTTGAAGAAACACAATATCGGCGCTATTTTTACCACCAACAAGAAGGTTGGCGACGTATTCCAGAAGCAGAAGACGAAAATTGCACTCGAGGAGCATTTCTGATTAATTTGTTTCCATGAGTAACTAGCAGGCTGTGATAGATAAACCAATTCTGTCACTTTGACATTAGGTACTAATTCGTGCTACTGTTTCTGGTTAGAGCTTTTTTAGTAGTTAACCTTAAATTGAACTGATAAAAATGGCAAGTTTTTCTCAAAATGAAATGATTGATATGATGAAATATTTATTGTGTTTATGTGTTTTCGACTTAATAAATAATGTTTTATAATGTGAATCGTTTTTCGTTTATTTTCTACGGGTTTATAGCCTTAAGGATACCCTTATACATCAACAAGCTTTTCAAATATCTTTCTAAAATATTTTCATCAAAATTGCAAGTGACCATTAACTTTATTTTTTTTTCTATTTTGCGTGTTTAATATGTACATTATGACACTCAAACGGGTGTTTTAATGTTTGACTTTAAAGTTTAGTAACCTAACATTTTTTTTCTTGATGTTGGTATGTAAACTAATGAAGTTCTTTATTGATGTATGTAAACGTAAATGTAACATAACCTATTCTTATTTCAAATGTGTATATATCCTTTGTATTGAATTATTCCTGATTAATGTATTGCAATGATTAAGATGACCAAAACCGAATATGGACGATTTCTCTTTTTTATTGTGTTTTAAGATAAAGCGTCAATATGCTTTCAAATTAAGCCGATTACATCTTTTGTGTAAAATATAACCTTCATTTAACCTTGTTAACTTCACTTGAGTGTAAATTATTAAGTTTACATAGTACAGTGTAATTTTATTCCAATTATAATGTATATAGTATACAACTTCTATTGAGAACATATTTATAAGGTAGTTTGAAATGAATTAGTAACAAATAATAGTTTTAATACCTTACATTTGTATCGAACTCAAACAAACAAATACCACTGTTGCCAACCTACATTCAAAATTATAAAATAAGGTGACAAATGGAATTTACATTTTTTCAAAATTTTCAACACAAATACGCAAAATAGAAAAAATAGTATACGAAACTCGTTTCATAAGACGCTTTATCGCATTCGTCCATTAGAAAACTCCCCGCTGCGCGGGTTGTTTTCTAAACTTGGACTCATGCGATAAAAACGCGTCTTATGAAACTTGTTTCTTAATATACTATTAAATAGAACCAAATATTTTTGTTACCGCCATTAGATTCCTTACTCAATTTGCTACATTTTGTGTCTAGCTTATTTTTATTTAGTTGCCATAGTTACGGAGGTATAAAAACTTTTATGAAAAAATGTCGACTTGCAAGGGTTTATCAGAAAAATCATAACTTGTGAACCATTAATTCTACTGAAATGAAATAAATAAAAAACTCATTAATTGCACAAGAATTTCTATATCCGCTGAGTGGTGACTAAATTCTGTAACTTTATTAGAAAAGTCACAATAATATCGTAAACTTGAGAAACTTCAAATACAGATAACTCAATTTTTTCAAATACTTTCTTATCAGCTGTCGATAGAGAATATGATTGGCAACATTTTTTTTTCAAATGATCGGTATCGTTTCTGAGGAAAAAGCATTTTTATGTAAAATTATGAATATTGTTCAATTTATTATAATTAGTATGTGGCGTTTGAGCTCCGTTGCTATGGAAAAGAGCTGCATGCAATTGTCTTTATTTATGTTTATTATGTGAGCCATTTTGACTCTTAAACATGCCAAATCACCGTTTTCGTTATTCAAACGAGCAGGTTTTTTCATTGTTTTGTTGTTTTGGCGAATATAATCACATTATTTCAAGAACGTGCCGCTTATTTAATGAAATCCAGATGTACCAGAAATGACTCCAAAAAGTTCAGAACACTACACAAGAATTTTATTCAGTTTGGAAAATCAAGTTGTTCAAGAAATGTCGTTCCTTGGGTTCTAACAGAAGATAACGAAATCAATATTTTGGCATATATTGAGATAAATTCTCGTTCATCTATTTATGCAGCTTCGGGAGATTCCAGTTTATCTTATTCGACAATACAGAAAATTCTAAAAAAACATAAGAAGCATCCGCATTCCTTCATTCGCCTACAAAAACTGTCAACAAAACAAAAACTTTCTTAGATGTGATTTGGTCGGACGAAGCAAAATTTGGTCAAAATGGAACTGTCAATAGGAGAAATCGGCACTACTGGGCATCTGAAAATCCTCGACTGGACAAACCGTGGACAAACAAAGAAAATTTAAAGTTAAAGTTTATTGTATGATCATGAGTGATCAACTCCGATACGTTTTATATAACGAAAATTCAAATGGGGCTCGACATATTCAGATAGTGGAAAACCAAGTAGAACCCTTTGTTGACGAACTGCCGTTAAATAGAGCGAGAAGATGCTGGTACCAAATGGATGGGGCTCCACCCCATAATACAAGAACTGTGAATTGAAAAATAACACAATTGTTTGAAGATAGATGGATCGGAAACAGAGGCCACCGGTCGCCGGATCTAACGCCTTTGGATTTTTATTTGTGGGTAGTTATCAAGTCCACGGTGTATAACCGAATAGTAGGTTCTTTAGAAGAATTGGTTGAGCGAATGCATCAAGCCTTTCGCTAAATTAATCCAGCAGAGCTTGTGAAGACAGTTACCGCGGGCATGCAAGTTAGGCTCGAGATGTGTATTCAGCAAAACGGAAACATTTATTTTAATTATTTTGACTTAATTGTTCCCGTTAATATGACGTTATCCAATATTGCCATGGTATCCAAATACGCTGTTGTAGTTATTTCTTTTTCTAGTGTTAAAGCCCAGGTAACGTTATTTCTTGTATAGTTCATTTCCAAACTGAATAAAATTCTTGTGTAGTGTTCTGAATTTTTGAAGTTCTTTCGGATACACTTAATTTCGAAAATATTGTCACTAAATTGACAGCCTAGGTGTTCGCTATTAAACATGGTTTGCATAAATTTTGGAGTTTTAAATATGAAAATTATAGAATATCTTAACTAAACATAAATAAAAACAATTGCATGCAGCTGTTACCATAGCAACGGAGCTCCAAAGTCACCTAGTAATTATAATAAATTGAATAATATTCATAATTTTACATAAAAATGCTTTTTCCTCAGAAACGGATAATGATATGCATACCGATCATTTGAAAGAAAATGTTGTAAATCAAATTCTCTATCGACAGCTGATAAGAAAGTAGGGGTGCTCCATTTGAAAAAATGTGTTATTTGTATTTTCTATTTGTAGTTTCTCAAGTTTACGAATTTATTGTGACCTTTCGAATAAAGCTACAGAATTTAGCGACAACTCAGCCGATAAGAAATTCTTGTGCAATTAAAGGGTTTTTTATTTATTTCAGTGGAATTAATGGTTCAAAAGTTATGATTTTTCTAAGTAATCCTTGCAAATAGTAATTTTTCCATAAAAGTTGTTATATCTCCGTAACCATGGCAACTAAATAAACGTACGCTAGACAGAAAATGTAGTAAATTGAACAAGGAATCTAATCCCGGTAACAAAAATATATCGTCCCATTTAAAAAAATAAAGTTAACGGTCACTTCCGGCATTACCCGAAAGTGTCATTGTAACTATGACCGTGTATCAAATTTCAACTCTCTAATGTTTTTAGGAGTTGAGAAACGTGTAATGGGCCAATTAACCCCTGAACGCTCACGCCCGAGCGCAACTCGGGCAAGCGTCACCGGCCAAAATGCCCATGCCCGAGTAGGACTCGGGCAGACGCAATATTCGGTTTACTTTATTATTCATCAACGATTGGGACTCGGGCAATGCGACAAATGTATGAATAGGAAGCCGAGACATGGGAAGATTATCTGACGTGATTGGCTGGTTGTTGCTGGGTTGGTTTATGATTCATTGTCAGATGTTTACCCACTGCAGGTAGTGCAGTGTGCAATGTTTGTTCGACAAGAGGTTGTGGTTATTACGGACGTTATTTAGGCTTGTCGCTTTACGAGTAGTTTGTTTAGTGAAGTTTGAACTTCTTGCCGTTAGTCAAAATACGCTTCACATATCGTAAATTCGTATCATATGTTACTTGGCTGGTTTCTAGGTAAGTGTAAATATAAAATATCATATTGTACGTTCTCACAAATATTTATCTTTGTAGAACGTGCTCTCTTATTGTCAAGAATTATAATAATATATTGAAAACATCGTAAACTAAAATGTCTGAGAATAGCGGCGATGATTTTGAATACGCAGAGTTATTTGAAAGCGGTTCAGACGAGATTGATATCAGCGATATAGAATCGGATGCTAGTTCATCAGATGAAAGTGATCTTAGTTCTGTAAGAAATTGGTGTAAACTTAGCGTACATCAGCCCAATCCACTTCCTCCACGATTTCCTTTTCTGGCAATATCCGGCAGCAGTTTCAGCACAAGAAATGCTTTAGAATATTTCCAAAAGTTTTTTGATGATAGTTTACTAAACATTATAATAACTGAAACTAACAGATACGCTGGGCAGCAACTCAACAAAGCAGGTTGTTCTTCAACTAACGTCTGGGTACCTGTTACGCAGAACGATATTGGAGTATTTTTGGCTATCAGCTTACTTCAAGGAGTTGTAAAAAAACCTGATGAGAAAATGTATTGGTCTGTTAACGAATTATTGTCAACCCCAATATTTTCAAAGCTAATGTCCCGAAGAAGATATATGCAGATAAAAAAGTATTTACATTTTACTAATAATGACGGCTATGATCCTCGAACTCATTCAAACCCAAAATTGAACAAAATTTGGTCTATTTACCAACATCTTTATGAAAAATGTTCAAATTTATATGTACCCGAAAGAGACATTTCGGTTGACGAGAGCCTTATGTTATATAAAGGGAGACTTGGTTGGAAGCAATATTTACCGTTGAAACGTGCACGTTTTGGGATCAAATTTTATCTTTTATGCGAAGCGAAATCCGGCTATGTTTATTCGTTTATCATTTACACCGGCAAAGGCACGATTCTAAATGATAAATACAAAAATATATCCCTGACCTCGCAAGTAGTCCTGTCATTAGCTGATAACCTGCTAGATCAAGGTTACTGCATAACTACCGATAATTTTTACACCTCTTCCGAACTAGCCTATTATCTTATTTCACGGAAAACAGATATTTATGGAACTACGCGTGTACACAGGAAAGAAGTACCAAGTGAACTAAAAAACACGAAACTAAAAAAGGGGGAAGTAATTGCATTTCAGAGAGGTAAGATGATGACAATGAAATGGCGCGACAAGAAAGAGATTTGCTTACTATCAACTATACACAATCCCGAGAAAGTTCGAACATATAAAACTGATAAAGATGGAAATAATATTATGAAGCCAAAAGTAGTTGTTGATTACAATGATACGATGGGAGGCGTTGATCGTTTAGATCAACACCTTCACGATTATCCAGTAACCCGAAAAAGGGGAAAAATATTACAAGAAAATTTTCTTTCATCTCCTTGATATATCTTTATATAACGCCTTCGTTTTGTATCAAAAAGATGGAGGAAGGAAAGACCACTTAGAGTTTCGGTTAACTCTTGTGGAACGTCTGATAGAGGTTTATCATTGTGAATCTCGGACAACAAAACTTGGCCGACCAAAGAAACCTGGACCCCTAAGACTTACTGAGCGACATTTCCTAGATTTCATTCCACCAACCGAAAAAAAGGCCGGACCAACTAGATGCTGTGCTGTTTGCTGCAACCAAAGGGACAGCAATGGAAAAAAGAGGAGAAAAGAAACTCGCTATTACTGCCAGCCATGTAATGTCGGATTGTGTGTAGTACCCTGCTTCAAAATATATCACACAGAATTAAATTTTTAACTTCATTTCATTGTTTTGATTCCATTATAATGTCCCTGTACGCTTATGTATTGGTTTTGAATAAAAGATGATCTAATATTCATTTTGACTATATTTTTGATTACTTTTACTATCAAAAATATTTTTTTTGCATTCACATATATGCATATATTTATTATCAACAATAAAAAAAAATGTTTTTTTTTGGCCGTTTTTCGAAAAAATAAGCGGGCGTTAAGGGGTTAAAGAAATTATATATATATATATATATATATATATATATATATATATATATATCAAACATAATACCTAAATTTCGGCATTCACTTTTTACAGTCGGTTTATCTGGACGTAAAACTACAGGATTAAAAAAGTTACTCTACTTTAGCTATTAATTTGTGGCTACCAATAAGCATTATATGAGATTTACGGTGATTAAGAACCAACTCATTTTTATCAGACCAATTTTATACATTTCTCAAATCAATATTAATCTTCGTCACAGCATCCGCAGCTCCTCTTGTACTAAAAGGAAGGTATAATTGATTATCATCCGCAAATGAATGCAATGAGCAATACTGGAGAGTATCGTGTAAATCGGCGGTATAGATGAGGAATAATAATGGTCCCACTATTGACCTCTGTGGAACATCGGTAGTGACAGCAAGGAGTGCTGAAAATGTTATCATTCCCTCAACGGTATTCTTTATAGTCTGCTGCCTATTAGTCAAATAACAAGAAAACCATGCAAGATCAACATTAGCTACTCCACAGAAGCGTAATTTAGCAATTAGTTCACTCTTCAGAATTACTGGGTTAGGACTTTTAGTGAAGAAAAAACGATTTTCAAGATACGTTTCGTTTAATTAGTTAAACTTCATCAGGCTGGAAGAAACATTAGGAGTGTTAAGATTATCACTTAATTGTATAATGAGCATTTATACCTCTTAAACCAGTTATTTTTGATACTAAATTTATAGTAGTAGTCATATTAATTTATTATGAGGTTGGCATCTTGTTATGTATTACACATTAAATTATTAAAACAATTTCACAATTCGGACACGTTAAAATTTATTAGTAGCTGGTTATTTAATTAGTTTAGTGTTTTATCTTAATGAAGAACGTATTAGTTACTAAATCATTTAAAATTTAAACACGACGATACATAACAAGATGCCAACCTCATAATAAACTAATATGACTCCTACTATAAATTTAGTATTAAAAATAACTGGTTTAAGAGGTATGAATGCTCATTAGTCATTACACAATTTAGTGATAATCTTAACACTCCTAATGTCTGATGAAGTTTAATTAATTAAACGAAACGTAGCTTGAAAATCGTTTTTTTTTCGCTAAAAGTCCAAGCCCAGTAATTCTGAAGAGTGAAGTAATTAATTAAGGACTCTAAATAACAAATCCAACTATATTCAGCAATTAGCAGTTGATGACTAACGGAGTCCAAAGCTTTGGAGTGATCCAAGAGAGTGAGGCACGTGACCTTAGAAGAATCCATAGATAGCAGCAGTTGTACTATGGTGCTTACGAAACCGGACTGTGTGGATGGTAATACATTATTATTATGCAGATAGTTACTCAGTTGCTCATGTACTGCTTTTTCGAGGATTTGAGATACGACAGGAAGTATGCTTATGGATTCCGAAATATCACTAACTAAGGTACTTTTAAGAATTGCAGTTATTAGGGCATGCTTACATATATCTGGAAATGTCCCGATTTCAAGCGAATAATTGATTATATGAGTGATAGGGTTTAAACAGAAAGGAAGGGACATGGATATCATGATCTTAGGGAGATTGTCAATACCCATAGCACTAGATGGTAAGATTTGTGAGTATTTAACAATCTCTTCTTTATTAAGTATGTGTGTGTGTGTGTGGGGGGGTGGGTGGGTGTGGGTGTGGGTGTGGGTGTGCGTGTGCGTGTGTCGTGTGCGTGTGCGTGTGCGTGTGTGTGCGTGTGTGCGTGCGTGTTCGTGTGGGTGTGCATGTGCGTGTGCGTGTGCGTGTGCGTGTGTGTGTATGTGCGTGTGCGTGTGAGTGTGCGTGTGCGCGTGCGCTCATGCGTGTGGGTACGTGTGGATGCGTGCGTGTGCGTGCATGTGTGCGTGCGTGTGGGTGCGTGCGGGTGTGCGTGCGAGCGTGCGTGCGTACGTGCGTGCGTGTTTCTTTTCAATGTTTCTTTCAATTTTCACTTTGTAGGCTAGAAAGTACTGTATTGTTCCACACAGGTTATGCACAATAGTGTGAGAATTATAATTTATATAATACAACAGTAGACGAATAAGTTTAAAGAAAATGAATGTAATTATAATTTTTGTTTTAATTTTGGACGGTATTACAGTAGCATTTAAAAGCCTGACTATGGCATTTGTGGAAATATATAGCTAACTAACTTTATATAAGGAATGTTTTATTTCAAGGATACAAATTTATGGTGAAACGATATGAGGTTTATTCCGTATGCCAGAAAATTAATCCACCCCATTACCAGTAACGTACCTCATCTAGATTCACTGAAAGGTATTTTAAAGTATTTATATTCTTACTTATCACAATCTTACATAAATGTTTATTTCTACGGAGAGGTGATTACTAATAATCGTTTATTAATTTTAAAATAAAATTTATCTCTCCAAACAAAATTCTCCACCTACTGCGTGTTGTTAATATGGTTTTTTATTGAAACGAAGGCATTCATTTGTCTTTGATTGTATCGTAGACGTTATATTTTCTTCACAATGTATCAATATTATTTAGCTTGTATATACCTCGTCGTACGTTCTGAAAAAGACAAACTTAACGTAATTTGAAGAAGAAGATTCCACTACATTTATCGTAATTAGTTTAGTATCGACGCTTCGAGAGCTAAGACGAATTCTGGGAGACCCAAAACTTCGGCTTGTCATTTCTATTTGAGACTTCAATCATTCCATTTCTATAGGTTTTCTTTACTTAGGAAATTTAGACATACGCGATGGAATTTTGATTTAGGCCTACATTTATTTTCGTTTAGCAAATTTAATTTTTAGAATGTATTTTCTAAATTCAAAAGTACGATTTTCTCGTGATTTATTTCAAAGTTATTTGGAAAATATGAAGGAAGTAAAGTTAGGTTGGAGCCATTCAGTCGGCGTCCGATTGTCTTGTGTTACACCCCATCGATCCATCCAAAAAGTAGTTTTAACAGTTCTCCCTTACACATCTAATGTCATTCACATCAAACTTTATACTATGTTTTTCTAAAGATGTGTATATTTTTTTCTTCTTAACAATCTCATTATTTTTATGAATTCCTTTTCTATTTTAGTTTCTTTCCGTTGTATATTCGTCTTTTAGAAAGTCACCTCATTTTAATTACGCTAAGATTTCTATAAATCTAAACATAAAGATGAAATTAAATTGGTTTAATTGGATGAACTATTGAATTTTGAACCTTACATGTAACCGCTCTACTATTATTCCATTTTACCTTTTGGTATCTCTTTGAATATGTTTTACACAATTAGCTTCATTAAAGCTGTCCATTTGTAAGTTTTGAGTTTAAGTTAAAATTTACCTCAACAATTTTAGTTGTAGAGAAAATTACTAATAATAGTAATACAACTGTCTAGTTGAAATTAGTAATTAATACAGAAGTATTTCCCTAAGATTGATTCATATCTCACCTTTGACATTGTACCCAACGAGATGAAACTTACATAGCGAAGGTAACGAGTTGCTCCTAGAAATACAATTGCCAAGATAGGATCAATTGTTCATGAACTTGAACATAGGCATACGTATATTCTAGGAAAGCTTAGTTACGATATATAGTAATTTATATTACAAGAGTGGAAAACGCGTTATAGCATAATGAGCGTTAGTACCGCGCGGCATTGAAGCCGCTCGAGTAATTTACATTTTCTGTGCCACTCTAAATCAAACAAAATCAAATTTCTATAAAGTATTTAAAAAACATGTTTTCTGTCACCGAAATTATGTTGGCTATTCTGTTACCGTACCTTACACAAACGTAGGACTGTAATATTGCTAACCTAAATGACAATTACTAATATAATCGTAAATTAATATTATGAGGTGCAAATTGATTTTGTTTCGTTAATCGGCAGACACTATAATTCTTTAGTAATAGAAACTAATTTATAATCTCAGGGTTTTGCAGGACTTAAAGGTTGCACTTTGCGCGTTGACACAACAGCGTCATTTGCGACCGAAGTAGCACGAAACATTTTTTGTGACAGTTGTTAGGCGCTAAATTCGCACTAGGCGTGGCGCAAGCTTATTGTCATAGGCGGATTACCGACTGATCTTGGAGGTTTGTAGTAAGATATAACGAATCTGAGAAATCAATTCAAAATCCACACTTACTTTTAAACGAAGCTCAAATGCGATAATTAATGCCACAGGTGCCACTATGATTGAAGTTTCTCGGCAAAAGGTGCTTCGGAAAGATGTTAAGAACCTTGAATAGCGGTAGAAAACATGAACACTGCCTTCACTCCGTGGTACAAACCACCCATCGCCTACATACAATTTCTTGTCAAGTAAAAGAATATCCCTAGATATTGTTCCGAACGAAACAGGATTAGAAGTGAAAGATCCGTAACCCCGATGTATATAAATTCAACTACGCTAACATCAGCTCGTGTAGTAGTTACTGACTAATGTTACTCAGTTAATTATTAAGGAAATACATTTGTTTTCCCGTATATCCTGTTATATAAGTTCTTTAATAACACTTATGTAATCAGTGCAATTAATAATATCCTTTGTTGATTCTTTCAGACAAAATACCGCTCTGAACGATTTGATATGTATGTTTTTTTAAATTTTTTCAGTAAAACTCCCGCTTTTCTAAAAGCACCCCTATTGTTACAAATACTAACTTCTGAAACGTTTGGAGTCGTTTAACTTTATTCACAAATTTGTGTAAATATCAGCGGTACTTGAGTTATGGTCGTTGAAGTATCAGACCGTCCTTGAGACTAGGCCACTAGATTATTTTTGAGATATGACAGTTACATTAAAATTTCACTTTCATCGTGAGTTACATGCTTATATCTTCGGTCGAGATTAAATTTTCGCAAAAAAACAGTAATTTTTTTCAACTAAAACACCATCTCAAATGAAGGCAATTAGGACCCCCATTTATAACGTTTCCATTTTATTTTCATTAGTATTATCAGTTGCGCAGTTTTTTACACCTAATACTGTGGGAGTATGTATATAAATAGATCATTTAATGAAACACGCATGCGCACACGCAATAAATACATAAAGTGGACATAATTACCTTTCTGATGATGTAATGATTAGGTTAAGGTCTATACGCTGGAATTTTTATATTTTTGAAATATTTGGTAAAAACCAAAACTCCTGCAAATAAACCCCTCCCCGCCGTTGAATTTCTCTCCAAATCGAACCAGCTCCAAGGGAAATGAAAACAGCTTATGGACGAAATCTGAAGCATGGACGTGTTGCCGTTCGGTTTCCCCACAGAAAACAAGTCAAATAGCTCATTCACCGTAGATGAGGCTGAATTGAACCAAGCTCTGCAAGGTCAAAACCTATTGGTATCACAAGGGGCATCACATTACATTTTTAAGAAATACATGTTCAAGGTTAAAGTTTACTGATCCGAAGGGTGTCATATTACCATTCATGGAAATCTAAACATAGAATTAGTTCGTGGAACTATGAAGGTTGTTGTTTATGCTAAAAAGTAGGTCAAGGTTAAGTGGTTCTCGTATTGGCTAAACTTAGTCAAGCTATTCAAGGTAAACTTTTGTTGGTATCATATTACAATTCTTAGAAATCTGAAAATAGATTCAGTTTGTGAAGGTAGGTCAAGGTTAAGTGGTTCGTGTATTGCTTAAATTCAGTCAAGTTCTTCGAAGTCAAATTCTTGGGAATAGTAAAATAAGCATTCCTAATCAATGGCTTTCCACATGCGCGGGTGAATACCAAGGTCACCTAAAATTATTAGACGTATATAAAAATAGAGTCAGTTTATGGAAACAAACAGAATGACAGGTTGTCTGTGCTAAAAAGAAGACCAAGATCAAATGGTATATTACAATTCTTAGAAATCGAAAAACAGAGTGCTCGATTTGAAAGATGGTGGTGGGGAAATTTCAAGGGCACCAAGCAATTCTTAGAATATGGTATGGAAATTATTTTTAAAACTCCGAAGCTGCTCGGAAAATATAATAATTAAGAATACTACTGCTCAGCTATGATAACACTTTTATAATTATGAGATTTGGTTTAACTAGCTAACAACATGTCCTATATCCACATTTGTACTTAGTTTAATGTTCATTCACAATTATTCATTCTGCGCTTTACATATATGTGTATTCAAATTCACCATAATTAATTTATGTTTAAGCTCCCTTTAATCCGAGCTTATATCTCTCGATCTATGATATTCAGCTTAATTAATATCATCTCATTCCTTTGAAATTTTAAAAATTTTATGTTAAAATTGCGAAATTTTGAAAAACAAAGAACTTATGAATAACAATGTCCAATGTCCCGCCCAAAGCAGCCGCTTATGAGTGCAACTAAAAAAAACATATTCACGCCATACGATTGGGCATATTCCACTAAATAAATGTACAGAACGCTATCATTTAAAAAGAAACCATTTTGAAGATATTTGAATTAAACCGATGTTATAGCGCCATCTTACAAGAGCTCCAGCTCTCTTAGGAAGTATTTTTGTATTAAGGTAATTTACGTTAAATCGACATAAAATCAGCTCTATAATCTGCAGTTTTCTTTTGTGAATAGAGTTTGTGGACACCCTGGCTGTATAGATCTTCAACCGATGGATCAATAATATTGGAATTCGAATTATTCCTAAATTGGAAATTGGATCAGCGGTAAGAAAGGAACATTAACGTGATTCTAGGAATCTTACATATTTATTTGAAGGTTACGTTGAATTTTATTAAAATTTATTTATGTGTATTTATGTAAAGGATACAAGTGAATTATATACTAGTCTAGAAATATTACAACCATGTATTGATTTTATATTGATCCAATATTATTATTGAAAAAGAGAAAAGATACTTACCAAAATTAAATTACTACTATTGTTTGGTTATGATGTTACACAAACACATACATTGACGTGGACATTGGGTATTAAAAGGTGGTACTGCACCTTGCGGTCTTAAGCTAAAACCAACGCACTTTATATCCCTAGTTACACCAAGAACAATAAAAACAGTTAGTCTATTACTAAGAAATCAATTGAACCGTTTAGGGGTGTATCCTGTAGCAAAAATACTTTTAAATTTACTGATTCGTATTATATCACCTAGAAAGGGATCGGAAAGAACAATGTATAGATTTAAATTATAAAATTAAAATTTAATTGGATGTACTAAAACATGCGTCCAATAGACATAAAGAAAAAAATGGATTTTGTGTGTATAATTATTGTAATGTTTCTGTTAATTAAATAACGTTTATAAAAAATGTAGTTACCTACTTGTTTGTGTAAAAATAAAGTGCTGTAAATCTAGTTTATTATTTATTTTAGTGATCCCTAATGTAATAAAAAGAGTTCGATACTGATTTGTATTATATCACTCACACAATAACGATTCCTACTGAATATTTGTATTCAATGTTTTATTGAGTTAGCAAAATAGTCTCTAGCATAAAGCGTTATAATGAAAAATACGTATTATAATGGCTTTGCCTTGTGTAAAGTGTTACAATAGTTTTGCTTTCTCAAAAGTTGCAATGTAATTTGTAGTAATTTAAAATAAAATAAAAAAATGCAATGATTTCAATGTTTTGAAAATTTAACAATTAAGCTTTTCACTTGTAAGTAAAAACTGCCATTCCCCATTCGCATTGTGCAGGTTGATAAGGCGCTAGTTATAATATACTATGCTGCGCTTGTTAAGCACAAACGGAAAAGAAACTTGCTTAAAGGTTGTTCATATTAAATATATAAAAAACGATAGATAGGCTATTACTAATAAATAAATTTATCAATGCTGAAAAAAACTATTTAGACATTTAATAATACATATCTATTTATGTGCTTTAAGATGCCGAAACACTGATTAATTTGTACATGGATAACTTAAATAATGGCTAATTTGCAATGTAAATCTTTGGCAACTGAATTATCTGTAATTAATATGAAACATTTGTTTTATATGACAAATGCTCTAAAATATGGACATATTGACCATCACTCGCATTTACTTAACCAAATTAAAGCTTAAAGGAAGTTTTTTATTTACATTAAAAATCTTACTGTTTAATACCGTTAATTTGAATTAATTAAATTATTTTAGTGGTTTAAGAGAAATAACTTTGTTTTATTAATTAAGAAAAATTTAATTTTATTATTATTAGTGTGAATGAAATTTGAAAAGAATTAAGTCTATGTAATGCTGGTATGAGCTTTGAATCGTGCGCGCGTAGTATCTATGTTTTTCCTACCGAATGCGTTCTCTTTTAGGAGACTGACCATCACCCTCTAATTATCAAATTACCAAAAGCTTAAAGAAAGTTTTTTATTAACATTGCTACTGGCTCCGTTTAGGTATTAACAGCTACCTTTTGAGTGTACATAGCTATCAGTTCAGGGTAAACTGGTACCTGTCGTTTATCATTGTAAGCATTACTTTATTCTGTTTGATTGTAAACACACATCACGTTTCTTTGACCTTTTCAAATGTTGATATTACCTTATTACGTCAACAGCAAACAAAACATGTTTATAAGCATTTAGCGTGAGCTGTTTGACACTTGCTTAGGGTAGAACTCTTTGATTTCTTTTCGACAGTGTAAGCTTAAGCAAACTTCTTAACAAGAATTTATCTAGAAGATAACAGCTAAATTTTTCATTGAAATATAATTTTTTAAAGTCAAATACCAGTTATCAAGAAATTCGCATTTCATATAAACATTGATATTTTCTATCTATATGAGAAACTATTTTCTACAATAAACGAAGCATAAAAACAATTTTACTACTTCTTTTTCTATTATAAAGAAATTCACTCCAAATAGTACAAAATTACAAAATTTTATTCTAACATATAGTTACCTACATGTATTTACAAGAATATATATATATATATATATATATATATATATATATATATATATATATATATATATATATATATATATACACATGCCGTTTAAGTTTCTTTAAAACCGAAAAATCGCATTAAAATAGCTTTTCCGACACTAAATCACATTAACCACTACACTTGCTCTACCCCACTGTTTAAAATGTTACACAACCACCTAACATTTCTGCTGAAGGGCTGTAGAGTCCTCGTGACCTTCTTCCCTGCAAATTTTTCCTTCATATTGAATGTGGTGCTGATGGAGGCGTTGTCGTTGCAGGCGTAATGCTAAGAAACAAAAATAAAATTACAGTAATAGAGTAAATTATTATTATCCAAAACTATACATTGTGTATATTTTTAAAGAGAATTTCCTGAAATCGTCCCATTAAATTCGGGCAGTGGGTCTGCAGGTAGTCGCACCATCATTGATAATTTTGGCTGTGATTCTGCAGGTGGCCGCACCACAACATCACGCACGATTTATAATTTTATTTATTTATTCGCGAAAGGTATTCTTGTAAATGCACTGTTAATACAATTTAAGTTTATATACAAGTACGCCTGTTACCGGAATGATCAGTCGCCAGCAAAAAATCGCAGTAGAATGAAAAGCAGGCGTCTATCTGCAACGTAATCCAAAATGAAAGCATTGCATTGTTCTCTTGATAATATCGAGGCACTTAAGTTTCTATGCACAAGGTCAGCTGCATGAGAAAAAGCTGATTAAACGAATTCATTCACATTAATTAATAAAAGAAAGTTATTTCTATTAACCCACTAAAATTCTTATATAATAATCTTTTTAATGTAAAAGGAGAGTGAGGGGTAATAAGTAAATATTTTAGAACATTTCTCATATTACTTACAGATCTTGAATTATAGACAATTCAGTTGCCCAAAAATTTACATTGTAAATTAGTCATAATTTAAGTTATCCAGGTATTAAAACATAATTAACCTTTACATATAATATAAAACATTGAAATCAGTACATTGTGTTTAAATTACTACAAAGTACATTGCAACCTTTATGAAAGCAAATCCGTTGTAACATTTTCTACAAACACGGCAAAGCTATTGTAATACGTATTTTTCCTTATAACGCTTTATGTTAAATCAATCAAACATTAAAGTATTTATAGTGAAACCCTCTGTTTGCACAATCATTATCCTTCAAATGCTACTTTCACATCTGTATTTTTTTACAACTACATATCATTAATTTCTCAAGTTTTTGTGACGACTGAGAAAGCGATACAATTTAGATTTATCTATTTTTCATATATAGAACAATACCTTTCAAGTCGTGATGTGTGAGTGAGACATATCATCGTGCGAATGAGAGTGATTGAGAACACACGCTGTCTATAAGGATATACTTTACACAATTCAACTTCATTCATACAATTTCAGAGTTTATTATTACTTGCGCAACACATACTACAAATTTATTTCTATTACTACATATTCAACATTTCTTAAAAGTACCATTTTCCTCGCAACCCTTCCGATTTACAGTAATTATGGAAAAAGTAATTTTAGTGGTTAATTTTTAAATTTAATATCAAACAACATTTTTGAAATATCACCAAAACGAAAAATGTATTTTTATCGTTCTTGGTATAAGAAATAGGGATATAAAGTACATTGCTTTTAGTTTAAGAATGCAAGGGGCAGTACAACCTTTTAATTCGTAATTTCCACGTCAATGTACTAAGTCGGATTTTTTTATTAATTTAGGGATCATTTAAATAAATAAGAAACTAGATTTACACTTTTTAAATCCCTATACTCTTCTTTATACTGCTAGCCTGTTGTCGCTTCTTCCGGTTCCAACTTACGCTTCTTTGTGGATATTACGTAAGCTTGGGACAGGGGTCCTATTTCCTTAATAGGATATGGTTTTAGTTTGCTGTTAATGTTACTGGGGTATTACATTAGTTATTTTAACGAGACCATTTTTCGCTATGTTAATTTCTTCCGGTATTGTAGAAAACGTTGTAGTAAAATAAGTTTCGCCAGCTTTAATAAAACACTTTAGGATAATAGGTATTTCATCTTTGTTTTCATCCATAACCTCTATGTAGTTTGTAGGCAGGAACCTGTGTTTAAATGAAAGGAAAGAATGCACAGAATAAAGTAAATTTTTTGACTTTTCATTGTTTTAAAAACTCCAGACTTTAGATTGCTTTAGCGAAATGATGTATTATTACATATAAGTCAAAGATACGTAGATTTGTAATAAGTCTCGAACAATGTCATATATAAGATACTACCAGATCCTGGTAGGAATGGCTTGTAGAAGGACAACACTGTAGTGTTATTGGATTTGCCTTGAAAGCGCCTAAGGTGATGACATAATAACATTAGGGACGATGACTACGTTTCGTGGAAACAGGAAGTTTTGTTCAAGGTTGAGAGAGATGTCATTTTGGAATACTCACCAAATATTCAGCACCACATGACCTTGAGACAAGACAACACTGTAAGTGTTATTTTATTTTGCCCTTGAAAGCGCCTATATCAGTACATAAAGAGCAGTGTCAGTCTATACATTGCAATCGTGATGGACAATTTTATTGTAAACCTAAAGTGTTATGAAGAGCAACTAGATATTAGTTATATTTTGTTAAAAGTTATAAAATAGCTGTCTGACACTTGTGCAAAGATGAAACTCTCATAATGCTTACGAATAGTGTGCGTTTAATATCAAACTTTGAGTGTTGGTCAGTCTGATTCGGTTGAGAATCGTATTTTTAAGAATGTAGTGTTTGCGAAGTACTCATAACAGTTCAAATCTAGGTACGGGGTCACGCTACAGAGATGATGATTGTAATAGTTGATGCACAAAGATTCAAATCAGTAAAACACATATTTACACCAAAATAGCTAACAATCAACCTCTATCCAACATTCCCGTGAACTGACTCGATATTTAGATTTCTAAGAACAGATCGTACGCAATGGTAGTGGTGGGTCGCTTTAATATCAAACTTTGAGTGTTGGTCAGTTGATTCGGTTGAGAATGGTAGTCTTTGTATGTACAATATAAGCTGTATTAATAAACCCATTCCATTTCCGGTAGGAAACGGATACCTGTTTTTGGGAAACGGCTATCTGTATTTGAGAAACAGATACCTGTTTTGGGAAACAGACCCTCCGTTCCTGTTTCCACTAAGCGATAGGTTGACATCGTTTTTAATACGTATTTTCATGGACTTGTTATAACGTTTACTAGCCACACATTCAGATTTCCTAAAAACCTTCATATCAGGATCTGAGGCCCTCTTTTGAGACATTGTTCAAGACTTATACAAATCTACGTCTCTTTAACTTGTATGATAAAGCATATTCACAACTACAAATCTACGTCTCCTAACCTTATATGCAAAAGGAACACAACAACAACAATTAAAGTATCTATTTTTTTAATTATACATCTTGTTCTAATCGAGAAAATGTAATTAGTAACTGACTTAACACCCATCGTATTCCTCTTCTTCCCTTTCTTCATCACCACTGGTATTACTAACATCCCGCTCCTTCAAAACTAGAGTGAACTCTTAAAGTTGTGCCGCACTTAACTTTTGCATTAAACAAGTCAAACAATATCGACCCTTTAAATACTTTTGACATAATTTTACGCCATTTTCATATATCTTTGCAAGTGCATGACAGTCATATTCCATATAAAAGCGTCCTAAACCATATACTGTCTCATCTTTCAGATCGAACACTCTGCTTTTCAAATTTTAAGAATTGTAATATACCATTCGATCTTGGTCTACTTTTTAGCGTAGACAATCTGTTATTATGCTTGTTTCCGTAAACTGATTCTATTTTTATATATTTCTAAGAATTGCACGTGACCTTGGTATTTACCCGCCCATGCGCAAAGCCATCGATTAGGAATGCTTATTTTACTATTCTCATTTGACTTCGAAGAGCTTGACTGAATTTAAGCAATACACGAACCACTTAACCTTGACCTACTTTCACGAACTCACTCTATTTTCAGATTTCTAAGAATTGTAATGTGATACCAGCAAAAGTTTACCTTGAATAGCTTGACTCAATTTAGCCAATACGAGAACACTTAACAAACAGCCTTCATA
This sequence comes from Vesta saturnalis, assembly GCA_036346205.1. NCBI lineage: Eukaryota > Metazoa > Arthropoda > Insecta > Coleoptera > Lampyridae > Vesta > Vesta saturnalis. The sequence continues at coordinate 638,046 of JARFJB010001721.1, forward strand.
TTTCCACGAACTGATTTTATGTTTAGATTTCTATGAATTGTAATATGACACCCTTCGGATCAGTAAACTTTAACCTTGAACATGTATTTCTTAGAAATATAATGTGATACCCCTTATGATACCAATAGATTTTGGCCTTGCAGAGCTTGGTTCAATTTAGCCTCAGCTACGGTGAATGAGCTATTTGACTTGTTTTCTGTGGGAAAACAACTACTTCTTCTGGGAAACGGTTACCAGTGTTTCATCAAGCGGCACTAATGAAATTGACTTGTTACATTTTAACATAGGTAAACGTCTAGGCCGTTAGTCATTAGGTTTATATTATACGTATAAGTAGGTACCACCTAATTTTACTGTCCCAACCAAGATCTGGACGAGGTAGTTTCCAAGAACTGGATCCTTCCCCAAATACAGATAACCGTTGCCCCAAAGAGGTATCTGTTTCTCACATACAGATCATTCAGCTAACCGGATGCTTGATCCTACATGTTCTGACCCACATAATACGAATTTCCTCTTGGAAATAGTAAAATAAGCATTCCTATCTTACCTGATCTTATCCTATCTTACACGATCTAGCCGATCTTACCGACCAATCCGATCTTAACGATCTTACCCCCATCTTATTGGATGTTATCCGAATTAGCTGGTGTATCACAGTACAATTCTTAGAAATCCTTTTAGGTTAGTGGTTTCAAGGATGCCGTTGCTTGGAGGTGATTCAGTTTAGCAGAAATGACGAAAGTAGTACGAAAGAAATGAAAATCAAAAGTATTAATGTAGAGTGAGAAAGAGCTTGAACTACCAAAGAAAATAAAAATTTAGTATATGTAGAGTTGAATGAAGTGAATATAAAATGAATCAGCTTCAGAGTTAACAATGTAAATGATAAAGCATATATATTATACTATATATACTATATATATATATATATATATATATATATATATAATATACATTATATATATAATATATATATATATATATATATATATATATATATATTGTAATATACACTTCGATCATAAAGTTTCAATATAAACGATTAATTGAAAATATAGGCTGGATAAATTAAAGTAGATTTCGAGTTGTTCGGATGCGAATAATGAGGTAATGTTACGTGTGAAATTTAGTGATAACGTAAATATTAGAAACGTTTTCGAAAATAAGTAATATGTTTTATATATTATGTATATATAATAATAATAATAATAATAATAATAATAATAATATAAGCGTTTAATTTTGATGGTTATAGTACAAATAATGTGTATGTTATATGTTGAAAATATTAAACAGCAAAGAAATATCTGTTTAAATCTGTTCCCAAGAACAGGTATCAATTTCTCAAATACAGGTATCCATTTCAAAACTGGTATCTGTTTACACAGGTATCGAGCATTCCCAGCATTCGAACTTATCCGATATTATCCAGTCTTATTCGATGTTACCCGATCTTATCCGTTCTTAGCATTGTTTACACAAAAATTATATGTAAATTTCCAATGATATAGTAGAATTAAATATTTATGCTTTAATTCATTAAAATTTGTAAAACTTTATAGGAAATAAATGGAAATGGGAAAAAATAGTTGAAGCTCCTGTAATTACTATTGAATTATTTAGCTCCTTGGGAGTCAAAGGCGATACACGGAGTCCAAGATTAATAGTGCGGAGTAGGAGTAAGTCTACCGCCAAGTAACGGCTTTTCAGAGGAAATTCCCGGGAAATGTATTAGCTAAGCCCTTAGTACCGATAGGTTCCCTAGGGGGACATTTTGGCATCGAATGTTTCTATGACACGAGCGCCACAGGCGGATCGCAATCGCCTGATCTGCATATTTGGGTTATCCCTAGGACAGACCTATCTCTTCAACAGATGTAACGTTGTTATTTTATTAAATTTTAATAAACAAAAGAATAATTGATCTACCAGTGCAAGTGAATTCAAAAAAATTACGACATACCTTTCAGATAAATAATAATAATCCTCAAGTTAATCCCAAAGGCAAACCACTCACTCGCATCACTATTGCATATAACCGAAAAGACAAACGAAAAACTTCACTCGTGCACTCACGTTACAGTTTCTTCTCCGAACCGAATAAATGCTTTAATAAAAATTGTTTAAACTTATATGCAATTAAATTTGTTAACATTAACAAAAAATTGTGAGCAATTGGAAGGAAAGAAGGAACCACCTGCATAAAGTAATGTAACATAATCTATGAACAAAGTTTAAAATTGCAATCTATGCGTCTAGACTTGCATACATGATTTTATTTCAAAATTATTCGACCTGTTCATAAGAAAAACCACATCATGTTTCTTTCTCTCAGCAACACGAGCAGACCTTCTCATAAGAGTTCCTTTGGTACTGGCTGTGGCTCAAAAACTTTCTCTATTTCACACACACACACACGCACGCACGCACGCACGTACGCACGCACGCACGCACGCACGCACGGACGGACGAACGCACGCACGAGCGCACGCACACACACACGCACACGCACACGCACACGCACACGCACACGCACACGCACACGCACACGCACACGCACACGCACACGCACACGCACACGCACACGCACACGCACACGCACACGCTCACGCACACGCACACGCACACGACACACGCACACGCACACGCACACGCACACGCACACGCACACGCACACGCACACGCACACGCACACGCACACGCACACGCACACGCACACGCACACGCACACGCACACGCACACGACACGCACACGCACACGCACACGCACACGCACACGCACACGCACACGCACACGCACACGCACACGCACACGCACACGCACACGCACACGCACACGCACACGACACGCACACGCACACGCACACGCACACGCACACTCACACGCACACGCACACGCACACGCACACGCACACGCACACGCACACGCACACGCACACGCACACGCACACGCACACGCACACGCACACGCACACGCACACGCACACGCACACGCACACGCACACGCACACGCACACGCACACGCACACGCACACGCACACACACGCACACGCACACGCACACGCACACGCGCACGCGCACGCGCAAGCGCACGCGTACACGCGCACACGCGCACACGCACACGCACACGCACACTCACACGCACACGCACACCCACACGCGCACGCGCACGCGCACGAGCACGCGCACGCGTACACGCGCACACGCGCACACGCGCACACGATCATGCGCGCACACGCGCACACACACACACACACACACCACAATTTCTATCCCATTTATCCCTAGCGTAAAAATTATATTTTAAAGGACAAAAAACTAGAAATGTTGTAGTAGGATAAAAAAATGGAAATAAGGCGTTTCAATGTTTGATTTGAATATATATATATATATATATATATATATATATATATATATATATATATATATATATATATATATTCTTCAATGTGTTTATAAATATCAACATCATCACTATCATAGAATTCCTGTGCACGAAAACGACGGTAGTCTACAACTTGTATGAATTTTTCATAAAAACATGTCAGATTGTAAGATTCAAGAAATTCCAATCTATAGCTTATTATATCCTTCAAATTGAATAGTTCTTCTATATTATGAGCATTGAATATGCACGAGCAGCAGTTGTATTTTTCTATTGTTACAGTTTTCAACATTCTGTCATATCCTTCAATCAATTCCCAATTGTAATAAATACCTAGATTGCTGGATAGAGATTCGTAATGCTGATCATAGCTTATATCTTCTTCGTTTCACTTGACCAATCGATTTTGTTTGCAATTTCTTGGGATCGGAAAAATTGCAATTCTACATATGAATGCCATCGTAGAAGTTCATTCCACTCCTTCATTTCTAATACCACATTATTACTTTGATCATAGTTGCCACACCCCATAAGCACTACTGGAGCAAGGTTGAGGTGTGTACTGTGTCCAATTTCAATATGTTTTGCATGATGAGTATCGTTCGATAGTTTATAATAAACACAATCGATTAAGTATTCATTAGATGTTTGTTTATACACTTCATCCTTATCTGGAAATGATGATGATGGATCAGTGTTACGAAAAGAATAACCTTCATCCTGTTTCTCGTTACCACCATCACTACTTTGACAGCCCCAACTGCACAAATTACTGTAACTAGGTAGGGTATCCACATATAACGGTGAACTGCTTGCATGAATTTACTTGCTCGCAATTGCACTACGATTAAACACTATGTAGGAAATTAAAAACAGAATGTTATGTTTATTGTTTTTTAGGTTGCACCCAAACTACTTAGGAACACATCCTTCATGTTTAGCAGCGTTTTAAATTCCTCCATTCGAGTTTCTTGTTTGAAATACTCATAAAAACGTTGAGGTAATACGCATTTAAAATCGTCCGTTTCCATTACTATACGTTCACCGTACTTAGTATTAAGTACTGTCACATTTATCACTTTATACTTTTTCGATAGCTGGAGGTTCACGCATTTTTAAAAGGTTTGCAATATGTGCTTTCGTTTAACCCTGATAATTCCATGTTTGCTAACGGATTGATCTTACCACACAGCTCGCTGCGGTTTATATAAGTTGAAACTTTTTCTAAGAATTGTAATATGATATACACAAGCTTTAGATTTTTTCAACCACATGGATCAGAACTGGTTCACTCTCACACACGCACTCTCTTTCTCTCTCACACACTTACTGCAATTCTCGTATGGGTCAGGATCGGCCCTATAGGATTAACGAGGGGTGCACACGTTCACTACTGACTAACTGCTTTGATCTTCAATGAAAAATTCATATACTTTGATTTAGTATCCTCATAGCCATATTTTGGACGTTGACTCAACATCATAGAGCACTCTATTTCTCTCTCTCTCTCTCTCTTTCTCTCACTAAAGACATTGTTCAAGATACAAATCTACGTCTTTTTAACTTACATGAAAAACAATACATTCATAACAAAAACGACAATAGATAGATATTTGTTTCTCTGAACAGACAGCTCCGATCTTATCCGATAGTCTCGTGACCTTGAAGAATATACTAAGGGCATCCTCTTCATATACACCAATTGTTGGCTGCGAACGCTCGGGACCTTGAAGAACATCCTCCTATATACCAAGAATCCCACGCACCTACAATGAGCTTAAAAAATGTAATACCCCCTGCGGGTGACCTTGAAAATTGTTGTAATAACTGACTTAACACACGGTCTTGACTCGGTAAAATTCTAAGAGTTGCTTGGTGACCTTGAATATACTTTGCAGCGGGGGACGTGTACGTGCATGGAGAGTTAGGATCTGTCTAGCTATACGTGACCTTGAAGAATACACTTTGACATCGGGAATGTGTACGTGATGACCTTCTGATTTAATAATTTTTATGACTGATTTAGTAGTTTTTATGACTTGACGTAGCACAAATTTAGATATCCTAATACTTTGATGCAGACAATGTGCACGATGACCTTGACCTTAAAAAACCAGGTACTTGGACGTAGGCAATGTGATCACCGTGTCCTCTGACAAGAAATTGCTGTGCTATAGACGAAGTGGTCCAGAACCCCCTAGCTATACTACTCATACCTATTTTATTTATAATTTGTTTCTCACATTCAATATCCTTCAATTGATTTTCATTTAATGTGGTCTACGGCACGTGATATTTCTTAATAGGTATTTTCATCGCTTCACCATAACGTTTACTAGCCATACATTCAGTTTCCCTTAAAGCCTTCATATCAGGATCTAAGATTTTTTCACTTTGAGAACTTTTTCAAAACTTATTACAAAGCTACGTCCCTTAAACTTATATGCAAAAACACCATATACACACAAATCAAAATCTTTTTACTTTTGAATTATTATTTATTGTCCTTAAACTTAATACACATAATCGTATTTTGAGACACATAACATTTGTCGCCAATAACATTTTTTACACACTCTTTGTGCAGTTCTGTACACTTTCACCAATCTTACACAACGTAACTTGTCAAACATTGTACACCAAACAGCTCAAAAACAGACCGAAAGCCGGTACCCGTTTTGCAAAAACATGTATGTTTCCCCAGAGGCAAGCAGCCGCTTTCCGGTGAAAAAAATGCACATTCATCCTAGCTGACTGCTGTTTGCAAGGATCTTGGTTTCCGTGGGGAAGAATGAGGATCACCACAAAATGTACAACTGAATATTAGAAAACATTCATAAAGGTGAAACAAAATACAAATTCCTGCTTGGGATGGACATGTGGATCAGATTGTAGAAATATGACTGTCAAGTAGTTTAAATGATTATAGAAGTACTGCTTACATTCACATAAAAATATTCGATAGGAGTAGATGTTCATGGGCGACATAGTACGAATCAGTACATTTAAAAGTATTTTCACCAAAGAATACACACCAATTTGGTCTAGTGAACTATTCAAGATTGTGAAAGCTCATATGACTAACCCTCACTACGTACATGTTGGAAGACATGAAAGGAAAACCTGAACCGGGAGGGTTTTTTGACCATGAATTATAAAGGACTAGGTATCCTGATGTGTAGCTTGTAGAAAAAGTGCTTCGCTCCAAGAATCATAAGATATTCGTAAAGTGGTGGGCATTGGATGAAATATTATGGATCAATAAAGACGATATTGTTTTATGACTAGACATTTAACTTATAATTTGTGAAATAAATTACTTATATACCTATAGGAATAGTTTGTATCAAAGGATCTTCGATAAAATGAAACAAAGAAATAATTGTATTTTATTTTAGTTCATTAAATATTGCATAAAAATGTTTTTGATTTTATATTACGTTGCAATAGTATTCACAAGTACTTCAGTAGGTTATACCACTTCGAATTAACTGTATTAAACAGTAATCCTTTAATGTAAATAAACAACTTTCTATAAGATTTACATGTGTGTCAGAATCATAACCAACTTTCTATTAAAAATAATCAATTCATGAATTTTTTAAATAAGCACTGAAGTAATTCAGGAGAAAAGTAAAAGTATGTATGTTATCAAAAAATTTTTATTCAAATTTGGTTAGTATAGGTACTGTTTATATAAGATAGAAAAAGAATAATGAATATTTTATGCAAAATGTGTTGCATATGTGTAGGACTTACAGTTGAGTATATCATATCATATCGTAAAAGAAGAATTCAGCATTTCTTCTTTTACATACTTCCAAAATTTCATTCACATTAATAATAATAAACTATAATGAATTTGAATTTTTCTTAATTAATAAAATAAGGATGTCTCTATTAAACCACTAATATAATTTATAACTTGCTGAATTTAGTTGTTTATTTTTTAAGGGGTCTTTCATTCAATTTACATATCACTCATTACAAACTGTATTCATTATTATTACATATGTAAATATAAAACATGTTATATTTATTTGTTTATTTTTTAACGGGTCTTCCATTAAATTTGCACTTCACTTTTTGTTGAATACTTTTTCTAGAGTTATATTACCACTAAATTTTCACTACATTGTATATTTTACCATTCCTTTATATTATCTTCTTCCAAACACAATTTTTACGCAATTTCTATTCACACCAAAGATTTAAAAAATTAACATTACTGCTTCATTATTCCGACTTCGAACAACTTGCGCACGCACACGCACACGCACACGCACACGCACACGCACACGCACACGCACACGCACACGCACACGCACACGCACACGCACGCCCACACGCACACGCACACGCACGCGTACGCGCACGCCCACGCGCAAGCATCTGCACACGCACACGCACATGCACACGCACACGCACACGCACACGCACACGCACACGCACACGCACACGCACACGCACGCGCACACGCACACGCACACGCACACCACACACACGCACGCGCAGGCGCACACACGCACGCACGCGCACGCACGCGCACGCACACGCATACGCACACGCACACGCACACGAACACGCACACGCACACGCACACGCACACGCACACGCACACGCACACGCACACGCACACGCACACGCACACGCACACGCACACGCACACGCACACGCACACGCACACGCACACGCACACGCACACGCACACGCACACGCACACGCACACGCACACGCACACGCACACGCACACGCACACGCATTCGATGCAAACTTCGTTGTGTTTTTGGAACTTGTACATACAAGCAATATGCTATCCAGACAGTATCTATTATAATCAATGGAGTTAAAATTAAAATCGTATTAAACCTACACATTTTCTTTCAGTGTATAATAATAATTACAATGTCTAATGAATATCCGGAAATTATTTCTTTGTTAAATTTGACTAAGTCTTTAAGTATGTCAAGTTTTTATTTGTGAAACCTTTTATCAATTTCAAATTAAAGTTTTTCATAAGTTTATAGTTGTATGATAACTTATTGAAATTTTTCTTTGATTATGACATTTTTCACTGTTATCATTTATTAAAACAAAACTGGATCTCATAGTTGGCATTACCAAACTGTTATAGTTATAGCAGGCTTGTGATTGTGTTTTCATATTTCATATATTTATTTTGACAACTGAATAAATTTTTTAAGTTATTATCATTTATTGATAACGATAACTGCAATTGTTATCGAAACATTTAGATTTGTACAAAAGGCAAATAAGAAATACACCATTCAATACCCAAAAGGTAAGTATTTTAATTAATATTCGTATACTCATAGACAGTTTCACACATCAACAACGATAGTAAGTTAATTAAAGTACTTGTTTTGGTATAAGTGAAATTATCATTGCGAGACGTTATTTTTTTGCCAGGAGATTGAACTCGCTGCTATTTAGTTAATGATTAATTTTAAACACTGCATTCACAGTTTTTTAACAGTTTCAGTATATTGAGCATGCTTTCGTTCATTTTTACTACAAAGATTGAAGTTTTCCTGCTATTCACTAGAATGTAACATTTTTTCATAATTAATGAACAGATACTAAATTTAATACAATTATTGGCTCAGTTTATCTACATCTGGATAAACTAATAATAATTAAGAAAGTTGTTTATCACTAGGTTAAAGCGATGTTAGCTTACGGTAGGCGCCATACGTATTTATACAAAAAAATAATAAATTATCCATCACAAAATGAGAAAAGAGCTTTGAAATAACTGCAGTAAAGCCATGATGGCTAAACCCAATATTAAGCAAGTTCAACTCAGCTTAAAACTAACGTACATTGATTACCAACATATGTTATTGAAGTATGTAGTATGTAATATTGTAAGATTAATTTAAACAATACGTCTAAATACTTCATTTTAGTTTTTCCTCTTAGAAATTGATGAATTTGATATTATTCCATCTTATGTACTATTGTGAATCTGTCATGTGCTCGTGAAATTCAACACCGCTCCTCCTTCAAAAACTTGTATCTGTCATTTGCAGAAATCAGAAAAGTCTAACAAATATTGATGCCTGACAGGTACGTTTCTATTTTAAGATTTTTCGGATATTCTACTTATTTGATATTTTTGATTCGCACTTTTTAAAATCACATTCACATTTTAACGCAACCCTTTTGTAAATAAATCTTTTACCACATACTAGTATGAAAATAAAAGTAAAAAGTGTGTAAAAATAGCCGTGATGCTGTTAAATTTTTGTGCCCCTTTATCTAATTATGTATTAATTAAATACACTACAAAAGTAATTTCCGGACATACAGGACTAATTATTTTTATATGCTGGGCGTGTATGTTAAATACCTACGTTAAGGTGTTTAATAAAATTACGGCATCGATCCTCATCATTTGACTAAATGGAAATTATTACATTGGCATCAATATGCAGGATTATAAACCTAAAGTGTGTTTGGAAAGTGGTAGTTAACTTCAAACAGAGTGAATTGCAAACAATTAAACTAAAGGTATCTTTGCAAATGTTGGAATGCAAGACAAAGAAAAAACAACAATGAGGAGGAACAATCGAAAGTAACAAAAGTAAACAATACAAAGTTTGTCACGGCGCGCTGGATCGATATGTATATGAAAAACTACTCAAAATATTTTTTTTAAAATTCGTATAGAGGTGTTATTTAAAAAATCTAGTTAACTAAAATATGTTCAGTTTTATGCAGCTTCCGATTATACCGGAAGTAGAACTTAACTCTGTTATTTTATATAGGATATACCCATTTTTATTATATTTTTAAAATCTACGTTAAATTTAAATGTTAGCTTGTAAGAAGCATCCTATGTCCAAAATGCACCGTTTTTGAGTTATTTTTTTCAACAATTTGGACAGATGCACCTGTTCACAAAAAATACAATTCTCAAGGTGCAAACGAGCTGGGCCAAATATTTTTTAATATTTGCACACATAGAAACTCACAGCTTAAAAATATAACTAAAATGGGTACATTCCATTTAAAATAACAGTTAGGATCTACTTCCGGTATAACCAGAAGCTGCATAAAACTGATAATATTTTAGTTAAACTAGATTTTTGAATAACCACTGTATACAAATTTTTAAAAAATAATTTGTGTAGTTTTCCATATACATATAGATTCAGCTCGTCGTGCCAGACCTTGTGTAGGATAATTGAAACAAACACGTAATTTATAATATATTTTTGTTTAGGGTTTGCAATACTGTATTTTTATTTATTTTTCTACACAAATTTAAACGTTTCGATAACAATTACAGTTATTTTCCTTAGTAAATGATAATAGTTAAAAAAATAACCAAGATGTCAAATAAACGTATGAAAAATGAAAACGCAAATATAAGCTTGGTTAACGTATTTGAAAAGGCCAACTACAGAATCTATTGTTATTTTAGCAATGATTAATTAGATTTTTAATAACTTAAATAGTATTAAACAAATCATAACCCCCTTTGGCAGAGGAAGGCCATCAATGAAAAATGTAACAATCAAAAATGGAATTCGCCGCCACTCTACGCTTTACCTGTTCGCGCTTATTTGGATGAAGTTTTTCCAAATCGTTGGATAGTTAGAAAAGAGACAACTTCAAAACATATTTTATTAAAAAAACCATTTGAACATTTCTTATCCATTTAGGTACCATTTCTTCTTCAAAATGACCATATCTTCTAAACTACCCTGTATAACATAATCGAAATTCATATTGAAAGAATGCCAGCAGTGAGCTCAATCCAAATTTGAAATAACATACAAGGTGTCCCATTACAAAAAATCCGTGTTTGGTTCACAATGTATAAACGAAACAATCTTTATAACCTAAAATTATTCTAAGATGGGCGCCCCAGTTCTTTATAAGACACTTCAAAATATTGATCTCCTATTCCATCAAATAACGGAGGTCGCCCGCGGACGCAAGTTTGGGACACCATTATTAACATCACTCATATGTACCTTGTTGTACGTAAAAAGGTGTACCCTTTCTAATTCTGCAATAAAAAATGGGGGTTTACTTTAAAAAAAATGTCGATGACGTCATACCTTTTTCTTGACGCACCTTGTATGTTTCACTTTTACGTAAAAAATTCTAAATTTAAAATAAAGATCGACTGGTCCGAGCGTTTCCTTCCTAAACTCCCATTCGAATTTTAATTGAATTTGTCGGCTACTTTATGAACGCACTGTACTACAAATGGCAGAGTAACAATTATGAGAAATTTATTTCGTAGTTAACAAAAATTTGCAACACTAACAAAACATATTGCTAAGGTCGTATTGAACCGCGTACAACGGATTATACAAAATAATTACTTTCCATAACGCACAATAAGTACATACTATGTAATGAGCCAGAAAAATTTATTCAATTTCAGAATCCAGATGGGTTAACAAACGTCACGTTTTCGTACGCACCAGCCCGCTTCTCTATATGTGCAAAAGACATCGCGTATAATTTTGCCAAAACAACACTTCCGTACGAAGTATAAAAGCGAAAGTTTTACTATAACACAGAGATGGTAGCGTTCGGGGCGTAAGGGTTCGATTCCCGTTACCGTCTAGCTTGTATGAGGTTTTTTCAGGAGGTTTCCCTTATACACGTTGGAATAAAAAAATAATAGGGTGTAGCAGTTGTTATTAGTAATTTAACCCCTAATACTACTATTACTCCTAATAATAAATAGCAGATTTTGTGCCTTCAGCTTAGTCAGTGATTAACATGCTATGTTCTTAAAATTTGATTTGCTTTAATTAGAAAATGTGTGTGGTTAGATAAAAAGATGAAACTTCAACCTGTAAATAAATGTTAAAATACCTCGAACGCCAACTTATTTTATGGAAAACAAGTAAACCGTAAATGTATTAAATGTAAAATTGAAAACAATAACAAGGTTTATTATAAACCCTTTAAAACAAGTTATAAATTAGAAAATCTTAATACTAATGTTAGTAACTTAAAAAATACCTTATACTAATAATTAGATATGAAATGCCTGTTTTACTTTAAAATTTTGGTTGTCAGTGGTGTACTGTTACTGATAAAATGTGCTAACGAAGCCACGCTTTCAATTTTGGTTGTGCAATCAATCTTGAAATGGAAATATAAGAGTTTTGATATTCGTTGACCCCAAATAAGTAAATTCCTTTACAAATAGCCAAACTTGGTAGATTTAAATGGGTTAATGTACCATTTATTTACAGTTTTCAGCATAGCAACAACTTCTATTGCGTTATCCTCGTTAAATTGAAACGTAATAATACAATGAAATTCCGTAATAGGAAATGTAACGTAATAAGAGTAAAAATAAAAGTGAAACAAACGTAAAATAAAAGTAAAATAAAAGTGCCTAAAAACGATAAATATAATAGACAAAGAAAAATAGGTGTAATTAGCTCTTACCGCAAATTTTACTCACCTTTTAATAAAAATAATCAAGAGCAAAAATGGACGCTTCTTGCTTTCATTATCGTACAACAACGACTTCCAAATAGATGTCTGCGCATGAACTTAATGTGCAAGACGAAACGCGCGTACTACCCCACTTAAAAATATCTAAACGAATACTTTTCAGCCACTAAGTTATGCCATTCACATGACACAAAAATGAACGAAGTTGCCTAAATTATTGTATACTTTAATTCAACTCAAAAAGGTTTCTTACAATGTGTAGCCGCATGGCAACTGCGTATATGCACACCATGTGCGGCTACTTAACCGAATGCTGGGGTAGTATTTCCCCCCTCCCTACTCCGTAGTGGATGTATGTATGCTGGAAATCCATGATTGTGGCTGAAGGAGCTCGGAAAGCTCAAGCAGCCAGCCTTTCCCCTTGGGGAGGAAATGAAATACGTGGCTTTTTCCTTTATAATTCCACACATTTCTCCTGCAGAATACTTCTCTATAAGCATTCCTTTGTAGTATTACTACAACAACGTCCTTGCATTCCTTTTAAGATTTCTCTTCATTCGAGAAGATATAAAATCCTGACCCGCGCTCTTAAAGCAATTTTCTGTACAATTTGAACTTATTGTTCAAGTATTTCAATATTTCAAAGTACACCTGTTCAAATTATAAACACAAATAGTTAAAATACCTGTTGATTCCTGTCACTGAAATCCTTAAAAAAAAAATTTATCGAACGTAAAAGAGAGACTGGCAACCTATACGTGTGTGGGCTACTTGGTGAGTAACGCCGGCAGTAGCCTAAACCTATTATCGAGCACTTTCGCTAGAAAATGGGCTTAAAGTCACGTCTGGGGAGTTCAACTGCTGCGAATACCTCCGACACTCTAGATTAAAACCTGATCTAACCGATTCTACGTATTTATAGTTGACCGTATTGACGGTAAATATTTAAACCTTACTTTTGGTCAGTTAAGGCATCCTTGGCTATAAGGGATAACGAAAATAAACCCTCTGTATATGTATAAATAAATAAATAAATATATATATATATATATATATATATATATATATATATATATATATATATATATATATATACATACACTGCCCTCCTTAAGAATCACCTGTATACTAAAATCAGAATTCCGAAACACAAAAAATTGAATAAACAAGGTTGGCTTTGTATTAAAGCGAATACATTTTCAATAAGGACATCCTGTTTATACGTTTTAACGCAATTAAAACGTAACAATTTAAACCACCGCGATCCAGTAAATAGTAAAGCATTCCTTGAATTACCAAAACTTTCTATTTACATAAATAAATTCAATTGAAATAGTTTATTGACATCAATTGACCACATCTGTTTGCATATTTACGTATTTAGTAAAACGCAAATAAATCGACTATTAAATATCTCGATTTCAATCAACCGTTTCGAACCTGTACATATAATTTAACTTAATTAATAATTTAGTTTTCTTTTCCCATTACCGCGTGTATATAAAAATTATCTGAGTAATTCAAAATTTAGTATTTAAGTCGCATTTGTATTGCGCATGCAATCAAGGCCATTTGTATTTTGCTGACATTGACCTAGTTTTATAAGAGCACTAATCTATTAACGTTAAAGTATAACCTATCCAGACCGAATTATTAGATAATAATTGACATAGAATTAATTATTTACCAGTTCCACTGGGAGGTTCTGTATCAAAGAGTTAACCTCAAACCGTGATCTGTACTTACTTAAGTATTATTATAAAAATCAAATAATATTTACCCATTTAGTAAAAATATCCATTTAACCTGGAGAAAAGGCTCGCTTATATATACACACACTCTTTTCAAAAACAATCCCATTATAATTAGCATCACAAAACAAATCGCCATTTGATGTTGGAAAAATATTAACCATTTCTGTACTTACAGTAAAAGCGAAAATCAAAATCCCTAGCCGAAGCAAAAGGAATCGCCACAAACCCAATCAGGTCGGCTGTATTGAGGGCTGCCTAACCCACGGGAGTTCACGACTAATTACAAAATCATTTTGAGTAATATAAATAGATTATCACCGGTTCGTGTAGGTCACTATCTATTTAAAAATAGTATATTTAGAAACGGCATTTTAGACCTTAAATCCGTAGGCAGAAGTAAAGTTAAAGTAATTTTTCAAAAGTTCATTAGTACAAACTTATTAGTAGAACATGAAATCATTAAAAATAACAATTTAATTGCATACATGCCTACTTTGTTTAACCATAAAAAAGGAATGAAGTAATAGGCAATGAGTTAACAGTATCTTGTGGGGTGCCCCAGGGTTCGATTTTGGGCCCAGTGCTATTTATTATGTATATAAATGATCTGCTTCCTTATCCTTTAAAATCATCAATATTAATTTCTTATGCAGATGACACCGTTATGCTAACCACCACGAAAGGAATTTCAGATTTGTATAAACAGTCAACATCAAATATTGCTGAGACAAAACAATGGCTTGACAATAACTATCTTTGACTGAATTATGTTAAAACGTGTTATATAAGATTTTCCTATAGTACTTTAAGTAATGTAGACAATGAAGAATTGTCAAGTATTAGAATTCACAATAAAAACTGTACGGGTACCATATGTAAATATGGATCAATCCCCAAATATGTACGTTAGATATATGCACATTAAATCGTTAATTGTTTAGTTATTATTTGGTTAGTAATGTTACGTTTATTGAAATACATACTGAAGTAATTAATGAATTCTGTGAATAGGTTAATTCAATAAATAGTTTTTGATTTGATTTGATTTGAATTACAAGACAAGTAGATACTTTTTTAGACGAGAAACATATTTTAGAAAACATTTCCAGTGAGATCAAAGTAATTGAAGTGAAACGTATAACGCGAAAAGTAACAAGCGCAGATAATGAATTAGTGTTAGTTCTTAGGCAAATGTTAATAATTACCTTTGAAGGAAATTTAATCCCACAAGAAGTGAAACTCGACCTTGTTAGGTTAACAGTTGAACCATATATATATATATATATATATATATATATATATATATATATATATATACCCTGTAGTTCAATGTTTTAACTGTTTCCGATAGATAACATTGATCTAATCCCTTTTAAATGATGGCAAAGCTTATACGAAGATTGTGTGAATTATTTAATGTATGCATTCTGTATGGAAAAGTGCCGAGTGATTGGAAGAGCGCGATCATTGTACCATTATATAAGGGTAAGCGGAAAAAGAGTGATTGTAAGAATTACAGAGGAATAAGCTTGCTCAGTGTGCCTGGTAAAGTATTTGGAAGAATACTGATTGATAGAGTACGAGAAACTACACAAACTAAGATTTGGGATGTGCAAGGTGGCTTCATGCCAGGGAGACGATGTGTCGATCAGATAGTTGCTCTCCAGCAGGTGATCGAAAAGTGTTTAAAAGTAAAAAGGAAGTTTTACTGTGCGTTTGTAGATCTGGAGAAAGCATATGACAGAGTGAATAGGGAGAAGCTGTGGGAAATATGAAATAAATATGGCGTAAATAAAGGTCTAATAAATGGAATAAGGACAGTATATAACGGTAGTCGGGCATGTGTTAGGGTGAAAGGAGGTGTGAGTGAATACTTTAAGATTGAGCAAGGAGTGCGACATATATGGATAAATATCTTAGACAAGTATGTACCAATGCAAATGGTGTAATGATTGGTGACGTAAATGTATGACTTCTGGTGTATGCAGTTGACACAGTCTTATTAAGTGACAGTGCGGAGGAGCTGCAAACCGCTCTGAGGAAGTTTGATACAGTCTGTGAGAGCATGGACCTAAAGGTTAACGTGAACAAAACTAAGATTGTGGTGTTCAATCGGGAAGGTGTAAAGGAGAGTAGAGTATTTACTCTGCAAGATGAAACTGTGGAGCAAGTGGACGAAATGGTGTATCTCGGTAGAATGTTTACTGCAGATGGTACAATTGAGAGCGAGATTAGACGAAGGGTAGAATGTTCACTGCAAACGGTACAATGGATAGCGAGATTGGACGATGGGTCAATGCTGGAAGGAAAGTGTGTGGACGATAATGAGAAATGAAAGCATGAGCCTAGCTGCGAAACAAGCTATCTATAGTGGCGTATTCGTCCCGTCAGTACTGTATGGAAGTGAGACATGCGTATGCCAAAAGAAGCACGAAAGAAAAGTAAATGCCGTGGGTATGAGATTCCTGAGAAGCGCATGTGGTAAAGCGAGAAGGGACAAGATAAAAAATGAATGCATAATGACGGAGTGTGGTGAGGAAAAGACGATGGTGGATAGATATAAAAGTTGTACTTTACGTTGGTTTGGTCACATTGAGAGAATAAACAACGCAAGATTAACTAAACAAATATATGTGGGTGAGGTTAGGGAAAAGGCCGGGCCTGGTAGACCGCGTAAAACTTGGCTGAATGTAGTAGAATCTATGATAAAGGAAAGAAAGATAAGGAGTTTTAAAAACAAAAGGGCATGTCAGAGACTATGCATGAATCTTGCGGAAGCTAGTGAGGTATGAGATAGGAAAGCATGGAGAAAGATTGTGAATGAAAAATAAATCAGAGGCAGGGATTGTTTGCCTACCCCGCAAGGGAATGGCGTGAAGGTTAAGTAAATGATGGCAAATCAACTAAAATATCTAGACCTAATGAACTACCCTCAATGATAGATCTGTCATTTGTATCTTCATATCTTGTGGGGTATTCTGTATGGACTCTAATGGCAGACACATTAAATTCAATACATTTCCCAATTTTAATAGCCGTGTACACAGAATACAGCCCGTGCAAAATTTACCCATTAACAAAATGGAAACAGTCTAATGCAAACCGGGATAACTTATAATATCAAAATGAAAATAGCCTTTCTCAAACAACTACACAAAATCTATCTCCCGAGCACAACAATTTGACCTTTTAATATCGACAATAAATGATGCTGCCTCTAGTTCAATGAAAATTAAAAAACCTTTTCAAGTAAAAACTACTGAACTCATATGGTGGGATAAAGAATGTAAAAATATGGTTAAATTACGTAAACAAGCACTTAAAAAATACAAAAATGAATCAAATTTCGATAATTCCCTTAACTTTAAAAAATTAGAAGCTCAAAGTAAACTTTTATTTACAACAAAAAAAAATCATGGATAGATTTTATTAGCAAACTGAATAAAAGTTCACCCATTAGTAAAATATGGCAATATGTTAAAAAACTGGCAAATAAAAACAATATAAACCAAAAACATTCATTAACAACAGATTTAATTGATAAAATACTAGACCGATTCGCCCCACCATATGTGGAGAATCAAAATGGCTATGGTTTCGAGGACAATGAAAAAATTAAGTATAAGTTCTTTGAGAGAACTTTTAATATTCCAGAACTGGAGATGGCCATTAAGTCGACAAAGTCCACTTCTTCCGGTAAAGATCAGATTATGTATACAATCATTAACCAACTTCCCAAAGTAGCAAAAACTATTTTACTTAAACTTTTCAATGATTGGTTCATTAACGGAAATTATGTAGAACATGTTAAAGAAATTATTTGCTTACTGCTTAAACCTAATAAAGATAACCAACAGCTAGAGTCTTCTTATAGGCCTATCTCCGTGATGTCATGCATAGTAAAAACATTTGAGCGCTTTATTAAGTTACGTCTAGAGTGGCTGCTCGAACATTATAACTTATTACCAAACACTCAGTACGGATTTCGAAGTGGATATGGGACAATAGATACCTTAGCACATATTGTAACTGATATCCAGGTTAATCTCACTAAAAATAAATATTTAGCATGTATGTTCTTGGATTTAAAAGAGGCTTATGATTCTGTAAATCTATCCTTAATGGAATACAAACTCCGCGAGATCGGTATAACCAGCAAAATTTCTAACAATATTATAAACATTTACTCTAATAGAATTATCTTTGTTAGAGACCATTTAAATCAGCTGCATGGAATAAGAGTAACCAGTATAGGAGTACCGCAAGGCTTAGTTCTAAGCCCAGTTTTATTCAACATATACATAGCTAATTTACATGAGATACTTCCAGATTTTGTGACGTGTGTACGTTATGCTGACGATATTTGTATGTACATTACCAAAAATAATTATAAGGAATATGTTGATACCTTAGAGGATATTATGCAAATTATTGACACCTGGACATCAAACCATGGATTGACCATATCCCCTTAAAAATCAGTCATTACGTTTTTTACTCGGCACAGGTTGGGTACGCCTGACAGATTAACACTGACAGGATATGCAATCTCAGTTGTCAACGAATATAAATATCTTGGAGTTATTCTTGACTTTAACTACTATGGTCTAAACAAGTCCAGTACGTAAAAGGCAGATGCGAAAAAGGTGTTAATCTTCTTAAGTGTGTAACGAATAGAAAGTGGGGTGCAGACCCCAAAGCCAATCAATTTTAGATTATGGAAGCATTCTGTATGGTCCGGCAAGTAAATGTCGCTTATTAACGGTAGATTGCATACAGTACAAATGCCTCAGAATCTGCCTTGAAAGTATGAAGTCCACAGTAACATCAATATTATTATTTAACACATTTATTTTATATACAGTTAATTTTTACTGTTCCGGAATTGTTTATGTGAATTTATTGTGTAACATATATGTACTTCTTTATAAATATATGTATAAAACCTTTGTTTTTACCTCATTAAGGGTTATATGAGTCTGAGAATCCACACCCCCTCACTGTAGCTAGCATAAAAGCAATTACAACAAAATCCCCATTAGAGGGGAATTAATTAAAGTAATACTCAATATAGAGTATTACAACTACATGGTATGTTCCACCATGAAGGTGTTTCTTATGAAATGCTGAATTTAACGGATTGATTGATTTACCGAAATATAACTATATAAAATTATTTTAATTGTTGCTATAATTAATTAAAGCAGAATTATTAAATTATATTAAAATGTGTTTTAAATTAGACCAAGTTGACTGCCTGTTTTATGTTTATACAGATACTGCTAATAAATTAACTGTTCCATAGTTACATCAAAAATACAATAAACAACAAAAAATAAAGTATTTTAATATTCCAACACTCCCACTCTTTGTTTACTGTGGTGAAACATATACATCGTTCCCGTCGTTGTCAAATTTAACTTAGTTATTATTTATATGGGAACATATCGCTAATCAAAAGACGGCTTTGTTTGTTGCCTCGAAATTTGGGACATATAGGGTTTACTATAGACAAGTAAATATTTTAATAATAAATATGAAAACATTCCCATGTAATATTTCCTGTTTTTTTATTTAATAACTCTTTAAAACGGGAGTGGATTTTGAACAGAATAGTAAGCTGTAGTTGAAGGTTCGATTGAGTCGTACAATTATATTGTTTTGTTACAAATTGTAATTGTAAACCGTTGTGGCTATAAATACATATAGTTTCCGTTTAGTGAAAACTAAAAACGCAAATTTGTTCTTTTCTTTGTTTGTATCGGTTTTAATGTAAGTTTTTCACAAAATTTCACAAAAGTGGTGATGTAAATAAACATATCGATAAATAATCACATCATTCTAGCTATAAATAATTGCCTGAGTTTAAGGCCTCGTACCTTAACCCGTTAAGTGTTGGTGATTAAGTGATTAATTAAAGGATGATATTCAAGCATAAGTAGGTATTTGATGTAGATTAACGCTCGCAGGAATCAAATCAACAGGTGGTGTAACCTATTGAAAATCGGTCATTACCTTGCAAAATGTTACTATATAGTTATCGCGAGATATTGAATCGCACAGAATTGTCTCTTGATAACAAAGGGCAGTAATGCGGTAATAATTTAATTGGCAATACGCCATCTTGCAAACACGCTTATTAAGTTAAAATCTGTTAAAAAAAGGACTCTGCGTCAGACAGTGCAGTGTTATTGCTGGAATGAGTTGGCACTATTGATTGTTTACTAACATTTTCGACCGCGTAGATGACTTAATGCGTGGACAAACGTAGCATGATCAACCTGAGTTTAGTTGTTATTAACGATTGCGGGGTTCATAGACATGTGCCTAGGTGCCATTAAGAAAACCTCATAGTTTCATGTTTACGCCGGTTTTCGGAACTAGAGATGGTTAAAAGTAACCCGTTCTTATTAGACATATAGGCATTGACTAAAAACGATATAGGTGACCGTATAAGCTAAGACATACATGCTGTAGTTTCTAGCACCTTGTCGTTGTCATTGATTGCGGGTAGGTGATCGGTCACTTTGTTAATGCAACTGTTATATTTTTACCTTACCTTTGCAAGGCTTTATTTTAATGATCTTTTAAGTGTATTTGATTCAGCCAGCTTATTTAGAATTGTTTGTCTACGAATTTATTTCTTTATATATGCAATTTATTGTAATTGTACGAATTAGGTAATAAGATTGTGTAAATTTAAATTATTTCTCTGTTTTGTTCACTTTTTTGCCTACGAGCAGTTTAAACTACATTTCAATTACCTTATTGCTACTTATTTATTATACTGTTTATTTTATTTTATGAGTAATTTAATCTGCATTACTCCTTTCCTTTTTACTTTACGGTTAACTCAACTGCCGGCATGATTGGTTGTATAACAGTATAACGGTTTGGTGTCATTATTTTAATTCTGATTACAACACAATTGTAGGTGCGATTTCACTGTTTCTTCTTTTTATTGTGTTTATATGTAATTAAGCTGCTTTTCATTTCCTGTTACTTAATTTTATAATTTTGTGCGCGCTTTAACCTGAGTTAATGGTGTTTATTATATCTTCATAATAAATCTTTTCTTTTCCTCGTTTCCTTGTTCTTTGATTTATTAATGTACTTGTAAAGTTGCTTATTGATTAATAAACGGGGTTTTCTTGGTGGTTTTTTCCCACTGTGCAAATTAGCGGGTTGAACCATACTTGCGCAAAGCTCGTTAATTGTAATTTGAGTAAAATGAAATGCTACTGTTCTAAGAGCTTGAGTTTTTGATTTTCGGATAAAACATAGATTTTTTATGAAAGTATTGAGTTTATAGGAACATGACAATTTTGTGTTCTATGCTTTTGTTGCTGTGTAGGGACGGCATAAGAATTTTTATGCAGCAGAGGCCAACTGCTTGTCGTAAGAGACGACTAATCAAAGAGGTGTGATCGGTGTGATTGGTATAATAGGAGTGAACGGAGTGTGAGAATTGGGTATGCCAGTTCGAACATCCATTGTGCAGTTGAATTCTTTCTGGTATGATATCAGAATCGTGTTATTCAGATATTGTAGTTACTGAAAGTTGTACTTATAGTTAGGTAGATTTGTATTTAGTGATCTAAAAGATAGACAAAAGTGCTGCGAGTGCACTTTCTACCGATTGTGACATATTTCTGTGTAAACATGTTCAGAATGAACAACAAATATTGCTGATAAAATATCAAATAAATTCAATACTTGAATTTCAAACAAAAAAGTACATTGCAGATTCAACTAAGAAACGTACATTCAAATATACATTTTTTATCAAATTTTTGTAAAAGTAAATTTACGATACGCCACTGAAGGGGGTTAAGAATAAATTGGAATTACAATGTAAAAATAAAAAGAATAAATATGTGAACTACCACTGATAAAACCTTGAACAGAATTAGTCTCAAGAGATATTGATTTTGGCACCACCTGTCAATGAAAATAAGAATAAATTTAACATTAATTATT
Source organism: Vesta saturnalis (assembly GCA_036346205.1). NCBI lineage: Eukaryota > Metazoa > Arthropoda > Insecta > Coleoptera > Lampyridae > Vesta > Vesta saturnalis. The sequence goes on from JARFJB010001721.1 coordinate 660,627, forward strand.
ACAGAATAAAACATTTTTAATTACATAATGTGAGCGATATCTTGCTTAGTAAAAATCACATATTAATTTTCCTATTGAATAATGCCTACTAGGTTATTTATGTAGAAATACAGTGAGGGATACGATTTTTCATAGCAATTTAGTAGAAATCGATGTTGCAATCGATTTTCGTCGCTAAAAAAGGGTTATGTACGTCTCATTGGGCCGGAAGCTTATAGGAAAATTATCCTGATTGTATTTGATTAACAGATTATCAGAGTTATGGACATTATTGCGTATTATTACAAAATATTGTACAAAATTACAAAATCAATAGTAGTACCCGGACACCTTGGCCGCCTTTCACTTTTTTATACGCTCACGTGGGGGACCGTATTTTCCATCCCTATGGCTTCTTTTCGGAAGCCTTTTTCAACCCTTTTCATCCCTAATTATTTTTGGTTTTTACTTGCCCACGTGTAGGACGTGTTTTTTCTACTCCTATGGTTTCTTTTCGGAGGTCTTTTTTCAACCCTTGATGGAGTTTTCAATGTTGTACTAAGAGCCTTTTTGACAGCAATTTTTTGTACTTACTCACGTGAGGGCTGTATTTAGGGTTAGGTTTAGGGCTTGAGGTTGGTCTAGGACTTGGGATTGGTCTTGGTCTTTGAGCTAGGTAGAGTGACGGCTTCTTTTCGGTGTTCTTTTTCAACCCTTGATGGAGAATTTCAACCCTGATTAAAGCCTTTTTGATTTTTTCATGCCTACGTGTAGGAGTCGTTTTTTATTGATCATTTTTTATTAATTATTTTTATTAATTAATTAATTATTTTTTATCCCGGGGGAAATTCTCGATCCTAATCTGCTAGCTTATAAGATGATCTTGTCTTAAAAATTTGTATTCTGATAAAATAGATTACAAGTTTTCATAATAAAATATTATTAGGGTCGGTTTATCGGTTATTTCAAGTAATTCTTTCAATATATATAAAATGCATGAGAGTGGACCTTGTATTATTTGTTGTAATATGTGTTATTATACTTTCTTTTTAATTGCAGTTGTAACCTTCTACCTACACAACCTTCAACTTATACACGAATTAATAACGACCTCCAATAGTTAACAACAGTATTAAATGGGGGCGTTTATGTATTTAATGTCTAGAACATATAAAGTTATTCACACTTCGTTTTAATAGGGTTATCAGCTGTTCCTAATTGCAAGGTTGTTAAAACACGTCCTTGTCATGTACAGGTGGTATGTGGAAATGTTTATCTAGTGGACTCCTGTAGATGCATCATGCAATTAAAAGAAGAACAATAAGCCCCTTTGATATTAAAAAGATGATTAATACCTTTGTATTTCAATTTTAAAAAATCAAGCGCTGTATTATGAGGGTGAATCAGCCCGGGCATGTAAAATAGACTTTTTAACTATGTCTATATAAATTGTTAAAATAATATAAGAATAAAAGTGTATTTAAAGATTACTACCGAAGACTGTTCTGTAATAAAATGATAAAAGGGCCCTTTTGAACAAAGGTCTTAGATTTTAAGTTGACGCGTATTTTTACATTTTAGTTAATTAAAACTATTTTTCAATGAAGTTAAACGTCTGTTTAACATTGTTTTACAACGGGTGTTTTATACCGTAATGAATATGTTATAAAACGCTTAGCTAAAATAAAAACGTTATTACAACTATTACATTTCTTTTAATGCCCATTTTGGATTCGTATGTACAAATTATGTTATTATCACCTAACTTCATCTTCAACAATAAGGTCATTCGGTATTAAAAGATAAACATCATACTTATTTTACTTTGAGAAAGTCGTTTGCTTTGAAGCTAGCCATAGACGAAGATGGCCTTGAAGTTAGCCTTGTGAATTTCAAAACAACTTAATTTGACCTTTGACCCTGTAAAATACTATAAAAACGTGCGCTCAGTTTAGCTAATTTAGTTCTGTTCCGGAGAGCATTACGTTATCTTACCTATGGAGTCTTTAAACGTTAACCAAATTCTTGAGTTGTTCAGTGCTGGCGCGTTAACTGATGAGGGGCTAAAAAACGCTTATGCTATTGTTACTTATAAGATGTTGTGTGAAAATGACAGTATCGATTCGATAAAGGTTTATAATGATTTTGTGGAGGCTACACAACGGGTTGGTGGTTGTATAAGTATATATTTGTTTTTATTTTAAGGTTTAATTATTATTTTTATAGCCCTGCCCAGGTAAATATGGATGATGTGTTTTCTAACGAAGAGATCCTGGAAACTACAGCTGCGGAGGATTCCATAACGGTATGTATTTTCTAATTTTTATTGTTTTGCTTACTGAATGAGTACATTACAGGCACAAGACCAATCGGGTTCAGGCTCCCAGCAAAGAGGCCGGACCATACTCTACCCAAATGAATCATATTAATATAATAGGAGAGTAAAACAGTAAATTTATAAAAAAATTCAACACTACGTGTAAATCGCTGAGATTTAGTTTTAATGACGATACGTGCAAGGATAATCCCTTAACGTGGCTGCAGGTAAAATATACTATTTACTAAAAATTTATCTAATACATATCTTTTTGTAGAGTGCATTCGAGGAGTTGTATGCATACACTATCAAGGATGCAGCTCCGTCAGACCGTGTAGGGATTACGTTAAGGAACCCAAATTACCCTGACAAACCAATCGGCCTGCCATTTAGAAGAGTGGACCAGCTGTCGGTGAAAGTGATAATGTCGCTACTTGAAAAGGTAATGCAGAGTAATGCTAGTTTTTTCTCGAGTAACTTGTTAGCTTTAAATGTGGATAGAGTATCGGTACCTGTAGGCTATGGACGCAAAAATCTGACGGGTTTAAAATTTGAAGATTTTTGCAAGGCTAAAAAGCAGGGCATTATTGTTGTCCCCGCAGCAATCAACGAAAACAATTGTTTAGCTCGTGCCCTAGTCTTAGATATAGCATTTAGAAGTAACGATACAATGCGTCACTGTATGGAAATGGGCTGCCCTCTACTTCAAAAGCGAGCTATACAACTTAGCCAAGACAGCGGTGTAAATCATAGTCAGGGTGGTAGTTACGAACACATACAAGTATTTCAAAACCATTTAGCTTCATATACCACTGTAGTTTATAATTCGCGCATAGGTGATTCGGTTTACTTTGAGGGTCCTAGGGAACCGGGTAGTGTAGTTTTAAATGTAATATTAGAAGACGAGCATTATAATGTCATTACCAGCCTAACTTCAGCATTTACTTGTGGTTATTACTGCGAGCAGTGCAAAAAAACGTAGTAATGACAAAAAAGATCATATGAGATGTTTGTACCAGTGCCCTGCGTGTCATCAGAAACCACCCTGTTCCGTTCAAAGCCTAAAATTGTCTGTAATGATTGCAGGAGATTTTTTATGGGCAGGAATGCCTTAGAAACCATAAGGACGCTAAACTGTGAAAAATTATGTAGATGCTTAAAGTGTCTTAAAACTAGCGAAGTAAAGGGTAAACATAGGTGCGGATACAGTCGCTGTCCTACATGCATGAACGAAAAACCTATTGGTCATCTTTGTTACATGCCTTTTAACAAGGTGCGGCGCAACGGTAGTAATGGTAAACCATCTATGTTTATCTTTTACGATTTGGAGTGGATGCAAGGGAAGGTATGTTAGGGAACGAACGATAAATTTCTGCATGAGCCCAACGTATGCGTGGCCGCGAATATTTGTTCCACTTGTATCCGCTCCACTGATAACTTGGATGAGCGATGCTCAACGTGTAGAGAAAGAGTGAACATATTCAGGGAAAACCCTGTTCAATCATTTCTGTGATATGTTGCCGAGAGAGAGCGCGAAAATTTACATGCATAGCGCATAACATGAAGGGGTACGATGGATGTTTTGTGCTTAGATGCATGTAACTTTAAATTTTCCATTTCAAACCCGTCAGATTTTTGCGTCCATAGCCTACAGGTACCGACACTCTATCCACATTTAAAACTAACGTCGCTCGAGAAAAAACTAGCATTGCTCTGCATTACCTTTTCAAGTAGCGACATTATCACTTTCACCGACAGCTGGCCCACTCTTCTAAATGACAGACCGATTGGTTTGTCAGGGTAATTTGGGTTCCTTAACGTAATCCCTACATGATCTACATGGTCCCTACATGGAGCTGCATCCTTGATAGTGTATGCATACAACTCCTCGAATACACTCTACAAAAAGATATGTATTAGATAATTTTTTAGTAAATGGTATATTTTACCTGCAGCCACGTTAAGGGATTATCCTTGCACGTATCGTCATTAAAACTAAATCTCAGCGATTTACACGTAGTGCTGAATTTTTTTTATAAATTTACTGTTTGACTCTCCTATTATATTAATATGATTCATTTGGGTAGAGGATGGTCCGGCCTGTTGCTAGGAGCCTGAATCCGATTGGTCTTGTGCCTGTAATGTACTCATTCAGTAAGCAAAACAATAAAAATTAGAAAAGACATACCGTTATGGAATCCTCCGCAGCTGTAGTTTCCAGGATCTCTTCGTTAGCAAACACATCATCCATATTTACCTGGGCAGGGCTATAAAAATAGTAATAAACATTAAAATAAAAACAAATATATACTTACACTCCACCAACCCGTTGTGCAGCCTCCACAAAATCACTATAAACCTTTATCGAATCGATACTGTCATTTTCACACATCTGATAAGTAACAGTATTATAAGCGTTTTTTAGCCCCTCATCAGTTAACGCGCCAGCACTGAACAACTCAAGAATTTGGTTAACGTTTAAAGACTCCATAGGTAAGATAACGTAATGCTCTCCGGAACAGAACTAAATTAGCTAAACTGAGCGCACGTTTTTATAGTATTTTACAGGGTCAAAAGTCAAATTAAGTTGTTTTGAAATTCACAAGGCTAACTTCAAGGCCGTCTTCGTCCATGGCTAGCTTCAAGGCAAACGACTTTCTCAAAGTAAAATAAGTATGATGTTTATCTTTTAATACCGAATGACCTTATTGTTGAAGATGAAGTTAGGTGATAATAACATAATTTGTACATACGAATCCAAAATGGGCATTAAAAGAAATGTAGTAGTTGTAATAACGTTTTTATTTTAGCTAAGCGTTTTATAACATATTCATTACGGTATAAAACACCCGTTGTAAAACAATGTTAAACAGACGTTTAACTTCATTGAAAAATAATTTTAATTAACTAAAATTTAAAAATACGCGTCAACTTAAAATCTAAGGCCTTTGTTTAAAAGAACCCTTTTATCATTTTATTACAGAACAGTCTTCGGTAGTAATCTTTAAATACACTTTTTATTCTTATATTATTTTAACAATTGATATAGACATAATTAAAAAGTCTATTTTACATGCCCGGGCTGATTCACCCTCATAATACAGCGCTTGATTTTTTTAAATTGAAATACAAAGGTATTAATCATCTTTTTAATATCAAAGGGCTTATTGTTCTTCTTTTAATTGCATGATGCATTTACAGGAGTCCACTAGATAAACATTCCGAAATATAACCTGTACATGACAATGACGTGTTTTAACAACCTTGCAATTAGGAACAGCTGATAACTCTATTAAAACGAAGTGTGAATAATTTTATATGTTCTAGACATTAAATACATAAACGGCCCCATTTAATACTGTTGTTAACTATTGGAGGTCGTTATTAATTCGTGTATAAGTTGAAGGTTGTGTAGGTAGAAGGTTACAACTGCATATTAAAAAGAAAGTATAATAACACATATTACAACAAATAATACAAGGTCCACTCTCATGCATTTTATATATATTGAAACAATTACTTGAAATAACCGATAAACGGACTCTAATAATATTTTATTATGAAAACTTGTAACCTATTTTATCAGAATACAGATTTTTAAGACAAGATCATCTTATAAGCTAGGAGATTAGGATCGAGAATTTCCCCCGGGATAAAGAATACTTAATTAATTAATTAATAAAAATAATTAATAAAAAATGATCAACAGAACATAAGTGGATATACTTCATTTTCTAGTAAGTAAGCAAATTCTTAAGTATAATTTTTTCTTAAATGTTGAAATTAGCTAGTTAAGTCCTAATACTAAGCAATTATTTAAATTTCAACCTGTTTAATGTGTTTGCATTGCATTGGTAAAAATTTATGTATAGAAACGAGATTTTTTTTAGGAAACAAATTGTTCACGTATAGTTTGCCATAATGTGTCAGCTTTAATATAAATAAAGTGATGCCAAATGTACTGAATTCCTTATATTAATCGAAGTTAACCCATTTTTTTTTGGTTACGTTTAATCATGGTGTGTTTTATAACCTTTATACAAATGAATTAAATCTTTAGGACAAACTTATTCAAATATGCAATCAACGTAAGGTGCTGATATATGCAATTATTCATTAAAGTCAAATAATTTTATATTTTATTGTTATTATTTTATAATAACAGATGTCTAAAAACATTTAAAGAGCATCAAGATACAAATGGTAATCTCAAATTTCTTCTGAAGATCATCTAAAATTTGAGTTAGTGTAAATTAAACTCACCCATTATGAGTTCAATTTCAACACATAACGTTAAGAAGACATTGTCATTATTTATTTGGCGACTAAACGCATATTTATCAGTATCTTACTGTTTGAAGCCATATTCTGTAATAAATTGTACAAAATTTGCAGTTCAGATGCATTTTTCTCGGAATGGGTTGCTTCTAGGGACTTCCATAAAGTGTACATTTCTTAACTGGAAAAGATAGGGAAAAAGGTATATCAAGCCCAAAATGATATACACGGTGGCACAAAAAAGTTATAGTGATTTTAAAGCCTCTTAATCGTCGCTTGTGACGCCATCTAGAAGATACAAAAAATCGTTCACAAAATTGAATTTCTCATCCTAAGAAACCCATGTATACCAAATTTAGTAAAATTAGTTCGAATTAGTCGAAAGATATTAATGAAAATGTGATTTATTTGTCACATTTGACACCCTGTAGCTTAGTTATAATCAACTTTTCGACTAAGGTAAGTTTAGTTAAATCGACTTATTTTGAGGTGTACTCTATGTGGAGGAGACACTTGGTACACACATGTGTGTGTATGTATACAGTAAATATACACATTTATAATATTTATATCTTTGTTGTTTCTGTCTATTTTCTACTTCTTAGTTCCTTTTTTGTGGGGGCAGTAAAAAAATCAGTACCCGCACTGACCGTTAGTAGGACGATACCGTTAGTAGGGAATGCCATCGGTCGGGGCAGCATTTAGCTAGTAACCCCTCTGACTGCTAATTTAATTACAAAAAATACCAATACGTATGCCTCGGTTCGAACTGGCTGGAAAGGGCGGTCAAGGTCGAAACTAACGGTCCCCGTTGCTGACACACAGTGCAAGCAAAGAATGCCGAGTTGGTAAGTGGAATGTTATGGGTATGCATGGTAAGAATTGCGAATGTAATGAGTGAGAAGAAACTTGATATCAGAGGCAAAGCGCAAAGGAAATGATGCTGTGGATGGAGGCTGGCACTTAGCACTATGGTCAGAAGTTTGTAACGGTATAAACGGGTGGTAGAACGGGATTACAGATAAAATTGGCCTTTTTGCACCGACCAGTCAGCGTATGGGAGTGTGTAAGATGTTGATAAATTTTGCACATCCAGAATAGTAAATCGTACGTAAGTCAAAGTAAGGGATGAAGACGTAATCAGATCGGTTTAGGGCGCCAGAATGTTTGGTAGTCAAAATAGGGGACGTCGTTCCAAAATTACGAATACATAGCGTGTCTAAACATACAAAAAACATACGCCTACCTATACGCAATCAATCCCAGGTGTCCTCGACAGCAACTCCGCAAACCACCAGAAATAGGGCTTCAAAATAGCACTACATGCTTGACAACTAAAAGCGCGTTAATCACTCAATAATGTTACGTTACGTTATTACACCTCAGTGTAAATAATTAGGCATTATATAATAATCTTAACAAAACAAAAAAATCACCTTTGTTGAATGCACTCTAAATGAATTAATAATCAACTAGAAGTCAAATAAAATACTGAATATCATTAACGCTATCACTCAATAAAGAAACTGTAACTTCGTTACGTTAAAACTTAAGCTCCTAAATTACTGGTAAACTTGCAATTTGCAAAAAAAAACTTTTATGTAACACAAAAGGGGTTTTCACAGAATGAAAACAAATTTATAAAACCTAAACAAAGCTGTAATAAGATAAAAAAATAATATAAATGTAAACATACGATAATGCGTATATAAGAAAAGATAACAAATTCTTAATTGGCGACGGGAGGTCTGGCCAGAATTCTGCGTGACGTCGTTCTAAATTACTTAACCTAAATATTTCGTGGATTATTTAATCACACTTCAGGGTCAATTGCCCTTTAATACTAAGATGAAGAGTGTGAAGGCGAAGCGTCATAATTATGATTACTTACAATAATTAAACCAAAGCAACAATTTAATTTAGAAGGTACACGACTCCGCTTTCAAACTTTCGTCAACAAACAAAACAATTTGAGGTACACACACAAGAAATCTTGAAAATACTCAACAAAACACAATGTTATACTACCTTACTGTCTAAATTAGCACCTCTTCTGTGTTACAACAATTGAATATGAACCAGGTGACCAATTACTGCTATTACGGATACGGAATCTCCCTGGTCTGACACAAGATGATGAGTGATAAGGCTGACTATTTTTGTACTTAAATGGTTCCTTGATTGAATCTCGGTAAAGTGTTACTGCATTAACTAAAAACGTCTTTTAAAATACTAAATTGTGCGCTCAATTTGCTCGATAACTTTTATCTTTTAAATAGTTTTCTTTACACTACCAATCCAAAAGGTTATTAACTTTATTTATATAAATATAATCTTAATATTCTGCGAAAGTTTCTTTGTACTTCAACACGCCGGAACGGCAATTAAGTGGCACTTCAAGAACGTTAATTTAATAAGTCCGCAAAAGCGACATAAACCAACGCGGTCACAGAAGCACTAAAATAACACGACGGTGATCCCCAGGTAACTTGATTACGTAAAATCGAAATCGGCACTAGGTCTTGTCCTTTGGTGATTGAATAATTTCACTTAAGATCCCTTCACAGGTTTTCTTCAAAAAGTAGCTAACTACCCTCACAACACGAAAGTTCGTTCGTTAAACACCAAAAGGTCCAATCTATCAACGTTCTAACCAACCCCTTAAGCCGTAACAACAACCGTCACAGTAACACACCTCGAGAGCGCTGTCAGTTGCAGACTCCCAAGAAAATTACCAAATTCCATCTTGGATTTTCGAATCCCACCACTCACAAAAAATCTCATTTAATCTAGTTCCACTAATTAAGAAACGTAAGGAGAAGATTTGATACCCCCTACCCACAAATTTCGTTCTCAACCGTAAGGACTCGATAATTTTCAAAATTCTAAACGTCAGCAGAATCAACGTGAAAAGTATCTCGATATTTTCATTTAAGTTCAAACAGTTAGTCTCCCATTCTATCTTCATGACTCAAAACCAACATACTCAATATTAAGCTGAACCACTGCAATTAACCGACTCCATATCGCCAGAATGATATCAAATACATTTAAATCTACGTTCTTTCTTTAAGTTACTTAATTTTACAAAACTTTCTATTAAATTTTAAGGAAATCAAACGAAATAAACATTATTTAAACTTATATACAACTATTTACAAATAAAACGTTACTCAACATTCAATAACCGGTGAACAATAAGGGAAACAATCTCTCAAAATTTAAATGCAATATTACGAAAAACTCAATAAATTTAGAAACCAATTATCGATGATTTCAAACCTCATTCCTTAAATTACGGAATAGTAATTCGCAAAACAAAAAAAAAAAAACTTTAGCTCGAAACACACCATCCGGAAAGGTCGCGACACACGTAAAACAAATTCATCCATAAAGATCAACTCAACAGCAAAAATTTGACGGCAAATCGATAGAAAATCGTAATCCTATCACAAGTTGAAACTGAAATACATGGCGCTAAAGATGTGTTAAACTGTACGAATTGGTATCCCTTCGGGTAATGTGGCTTAGAATGAAAATGAAATTTGGAAAAAAAAAATTCTCATTGCATGCTATGCACCGGTGAATGGAGAAAGAGGCTAAGAGTGTGAGAACTTTTGGAATGATATAGAGAACGTGTTGAACGTATGTAAGCCAAACTAAAGAGTGGTGATATTACTGAACGCGTCGTAGGAAGGTTTGCAATGATTCCAAAAATCCTTACAGTTAATTTTCCTACCCTAATAAAAAATTCCTTTCAAAACTTATTTCTTTCCACAATTGAATTATAGTATTGTTTAGAAATATTGTTGCCCACTATCTTCCTACTCCATACCAGTTCTACTATAAATAACTGACCGCCCACTTACCAGCTCCTACTTATTCTCATACCTGCTTCACTTAATTTTAAGTAAAGAACCCTGGGAGTGTTTACCTTTGCTTTTGTGAAAAGTGCTGCCTGATATATTAATTCCTAAACAACTTGATTTCCTGACTTACTGTTAATTTTCCGCTACTTCCTAATTGTTATTACGCCCCAACTATAATATATAACCTAAAAAATCGCTATTTGTGCGCCTACTCGTAGTTTGTACCTCGCCGGGGTGTAAAGAGTTATTTAACACCGTTATTTCGCCAACGGCGGTTTAGGCCCCGAAGGTTAAGTAATTGCGTTAAGGAACTGCTTCGCAGCGATAATAGTGACCAGGAAGTCATCCCAGACAAATCTACTCGGAGTTCGTACCTTGAGGGGTGTGGAACGATTACTAAGTACCGTTGTTTTGTCAACGTTGGTTCAGGCTCCAAAAATAGAGCAATTCTGCGAATGCTAACAAGAACACCCCCCTTGCTGCGTCTACTCGGAGATTGCACCTCCAGGGATGTAAAAGGGGTAACTAGTATTATTAATTGGACAAGGGTGGTTTAGGCCTCGAAGGACAAGTAATAGTGCGTTAATGAAGTATTCCCTTCTTCCGGAGGATATATCCTCAGAGTAATAATAAGTGTATAAAACCCCTAGTATTAAAATCATTCAAATCCACCAACACCACCATAAAACAACTAATTATGTACCTGGATCAACACCTCATTCCTTCCTGTATTAAGCCACTAGACCTAGTTTTCCCTCAATATAATATAACATCAATAACCGTGGATTCTCGTCGAAGTCGGGCCTGTCTTGCCACTATCAAACCATTGACCTGGTATTCTAAATTTACATTTACAAATTCATCATTTCATTTATTAATTATATCTTCTAGTTAATTGATCATTTCTTAATTAAACTTAAGACAAACATAAGATTGAAGTACTCACCTAAATTTGCAGCGTTTCATAATTCGCTAAATTAAGACTTTCCGATCCACAAAGATGGTTCAAGTGCACACCTCGTTTTAACTTATACTAAACTAATTACTTGTTAATTTTTCCATTTCCAGTAAACCACCTGATAAGGAACACATGTGCATTTTAACTGCATTAGTTTTTAGCCAAAGATTCCGACCGATCCGGCCCGATGTCCGGCGCGCTAGTTTTGAAGCCTGAGTGTATGTTTACATGGCAAAGAGATAAATCTAAAAATATGACACGATAGTGAATGATGAACGACTTAGAAACCTGTGAGAGATACAAAAGTATGGATCGGACCACTTTTTGGTTGTATCGAGAGAGTGTTTAGGACAAAAGTGGGTCTGCAGAAGGAAGGGAAACATAGTGCAAACCTCCATGATTAGAGTAGATAAACTGGTAGATAATGGTGCGAGAATGAATGCAGATGCTGTGAACAAAGAGTTGAATGTGAATGAAGCGGTGTGGAATGAATAAATAAAAGACAATGAAAATGCATGGATAAGTTTAAAAGACTGTGTTGTTAATTGTGCAGTGCAGATATGTGGAAGAGCGACTATAGGTAGACAAAAAAAATGTGCTTGGCGGAATGAACTGGTAAAAAAAGGCAGTAAGTAAGACAGAAGAGGGTAATGATTGTTACAAAAAATGAGACTGAGAAAGTGCGATTATATGAGGTGTAGAGATTAAGAAACAAACAAGCGAAGGAGGCAGTGAGAGTAAGTAGTGGCTGGGGAAGAAGAGAAAATGAAGAATAATTTTGAGAGAAACTAAAAACTATTCTGCAAATGGGTCAAAAATACAAAACGGGGTGCAAAACAAAACTCTGCAGGAGTGATGTGTAGGAGCAATGAAGTGGTATGGAATGATTGTGAAGTGAGGAAATGCTGGAAAGAATATTTCGGAAAACTGTACAGTAGTGAGGAAAATAAGACCGAAGAGTTTAATAAGTTGAATATAGAAGGAATGGTCAATGAAACTGAGAAGGATATTGGTATAAATCAGAAAGAGAAAACGGTAGGAAGGTTGAAAAACGGTAAAGGAGCAGGCGTTGATAAAATCACTGGTGAAATGTATGGAGGCGCATAGGTTACACGAAGTTTGTGTCAATTTTTCAATGTACGCCTTAAGTGTGAAAAAGTGCCGAGTGATTGGAAGAGCACGATCACGAGAAACTACACAAACTAAGATTTGGGATATGCAGGGTGGCTTCATGCCAGGGAGCGGATGTGTTGATCAGATGATTGGTTTCCAGGAGGTGTTCGAAAAGTGTAAAAAGTATAAAAAGGAAGCTGTACTGTGCATTTGTAGATCTGAAGAAAGCATATGACCGGATTAATAGGGAGAAGCTGTGGGAAATATTAAATAAATCTGGCGTAAGTAAAGGTTTAATAAACGGAATAAGGGTAGTGTATAACGGGCATCTGTTAGCGTGAGAGGAGGTGTGAATTAATACTTTAATATTGATGAAGGAGTGCGACCAGGCTGTGTGATGACACCGTCGTTGTTCAATGAATACATGGATAAATGTGTTAGGCAAGCATGTGCCGATACAAATGGTGTAATGGTTGGTGACGTAAATATATGTATGGTGTATGCAGATCACAGTCTTATTAAGTGAGAATGCGGATAGGCTACAAACTGCTTTGAGGAAGTTTGATGTATTCAGTGAGAGCATGGGTAAACTGTAAGGTTATTTTGGCGCATCGTGTATGCAGTACTTTGATAATGTATAGAAAGTATTTTGCACGAAAAAAAAAGTTTCTTGTGTATGTAGAGTGCAAATTTGTGTAAATGATACGCCATTGGAATTTGAATGTTTTAGAAAGGTTTTCATGTTGAAAGCATTAAATTTGGTTGATAAATAATGTTTTGGGGAAATTGTTGCTGAGATGGCACTGGTGAGACTACTAGTTTCTCAGTGGTCTCTTGCTGCTGTGTACAAAAGAATTCGGTTTAAAGAAAGGTTGTCGACGTATGACTCAGTGAGAGTATATTATAATGATATATTAATGTGTGCTAAGGAATATGTAAGAATATGTTTGTTTGTAAAATTTTGTAATATTGTGCAATAATGGACAATTGAATGCATGTACTAGAATGATGTTGTTAGAATGCAATGAAGGTTGTTGAATTATGTGGAAATAGAAATCGCCCACACGTGAAATTTTCAGAGAAAGTTGTTATGGTCTGGATAATATACAGAGTGAATACAATTTCAATCAATGGTTTTTTGGAGAGTGAATTTAGAAACGCGTGAGATCTCGAATGTAATAGGTGAATTTTGACGTTAGCGCGAAGAGAGTGGGAATATGCGGACAGAATGTATAAAAAGGACAATTTAATAGGGGATGGATAGTTAGAATCGTTCGGTTAGAGCTTAAGTAAAGAACACTCGCGCGGCGTTTTGAAGGGACGTTAGAATGGTCAGTGTTTCGATTTTATTTGTGAAAATAAAACCTGAAGTAACCTTTTAAGTAACCTAATAACCAGTTTGTTAATATAGTTAAGACATTGGTGGTCATCAGTGACATTGAATGAAGTACATGTGTACAATCGTTAGTAATATAAATCGATTGTATAAAGGCAACTAAGAATTTTAATATTTATGAGGAATCAGTTCTTGTGATAAACGTTTACGTTGAAGGGCAAACATTAAAGCGAAGAGCCCATGTGAAATACGCGGGTAAACGGCAGACAACTGCTGCACTTGCGAGTGTACAGCCTGATGAATTAGCGTCTACTGTGTTTTATGCTAGTGTGGGAGCAAATTTAGAAAAGGATTACTGAAGCAGACCACATGAACTTTATTATATCACAGATATAGGACTAACTACTGTAATTTGTAAGAACTAGTTTTAGATTTTGTTTAAAAGGTAAAGATACGATTGCCTTATTATTTCGTTTTTGCTTGTTGAGTTAACAATTTATTATTATAAGCAAAAGGATAATCAAACTTGTGATTTTTAATAAATAAGAATTGGTTTTGTGGTGTTCTTTTGAAACCACACGCTTGTACATACTTACAATTGCATATATATATATATATATATATATATATATATATATATATATATATATATCCATTATTTAATTTCCTTTTATGTTTATTTGTGTCAGCTGAGATAAAATTTTTAGCATTAACCTGTGTAAATTTACCTAACGGGTTACATCTTTTGATAATTGAAATTAATCTTTGAATATTTTTGAGTTTAATAATCGATTTAAAATTGTTTATTAAGTTGTAATATTGACCTTAGAAATGATCAGCAGTAAATATAGAAGCGATTTGGTCGTATTCGCATTTGGAATTATTGGAGGTCATTATGTAGTATAAAATGTAAATATGTAGAGTTCAAAAAGTGTAAGTAGTTAGAAAATTTGTAATTTTATAATTTGTAAGTAGCTATCTGTGGGAGAAATAAGCAAACAAATACATCAGAGTTTACTACAAATACAGGTTTCCGTAACTGCTAAACTGGATGATACAGGGATCTGGTTCTACTTAAATATTTTGCCACAATAAAGGCACATTTGAAATTTTTATCTGTGTAGGTCAATTTTCGGCCACCTTTGGGTGATAAGTTCTCTTTCTCTACGGCCACCTTGAGCTACGCTGTGAAATTTGTTAAGGGAGCGAGTTATGGTAATTAGCTGCTTATTTAAGAGTTACCTTGGTTAAGGCAGCATCCCATAATCACTCGACAGGCAGTAATATTAGTTATGAGTATTATGAATGTCATATTCTGTTAGCATCCAAATATGGGGATTATAACTTTAACAATTAAGCACCGTTGTCACATTAAAACCCTTCGACGAAGGTAATTTATATAGGTTTAACACTGACTAACTTACTTTAGTTTCTCCCATACGGCTTTCCTGTTTGGTGTAAATTTTTCCTTTATGGTGAATTTTTCTTTACGGTGTAATTTTTATGTATGGTTTGGTTTTTGTTGTTCGATTTTACGTTTAGTTTGCTGTTAGAAATGTTATGATTTTGTGTGAAGTCGTCGTTTGAAGTTTTTGCGTATTGGAGTTCATTGTTTCATTGTGCATAGTATTAGGATAAGTAACGTAATCTACACAATTCATCTGTAGTAAATTGGAAATTGGAAATTGTGCGGAAGATCATTGCATTAACGAACGTACCGTAATTCGAAGAATCGTAGCCATCGGCGAGTACAGTTCGAGTGGGCGATCTTCAGCTGTGTATACAGCTTAGTGACCTTAATAGTATCACTTTGGTAGTCTTCATTATTGAAATTATTTATTATATCACCATCCAGCTTCATAGCAACGAAAAATTTCACTCTTTGTAAAATTAAATAAAGCTTACTTGAAAAAATTAAAAATCGTATGCAGCTACCATTTAACGCAAAATTAAAATTCATTGTAATTAAAATAAAGATCATGCAAAGCAAAATAAATTTGAAACCGTTAAAACACAAGTAGCCATTTTATAATAATTACAAGTAGCATATAAGAATCTGTCAATGCGTTTGCTGAAAATATTTTCTTGAGCATTGTTGCCGAGTGCAATTTTATCGGTTTATAATCAAGACTTCGTTAGTTTGAATATTGAAGATATCAGGGTATTTTGAACACCCTGTATACGTATTGGGTAATTTTGTTTGTAGTCTTATGTACTTAGTTAGATTCCGTATACACATATATTTTTTTTTGTCAAGTTATGTTTAATAGTAAATTTGTTTTAACGTGTGTAGCGACCTTTAGGGATGGTAGGTGTGTGGTGAGCTTTAGATTCTTTGTTTGTGAAATTATTATTCCGAAATTTAGGTTGTTTTTCCTTATTATTTCCCGTTTATAGAAGTTTGATTAACGTTTATTTGTATATAGTTGTATATAAGTTTAATTAAGGTTTATTTCGTTTGATTTCCGTAAAATATAATAGAAAATTAAGTACGTTAAATAAATAGTGTGGAATTATCGGCGTATGATGTCATGTTAGCGACATAAAGACGCTTAAGTATAGTTGTCCAGTTTATTATTAGGTATTTTGGTTTTGATTTATAGAGATTGCATGTGGGCCTTATTGTTCGTACTTTAAGGTAAACATAGAGAGGCTGTACAGGATATTTTTGCTGACGTTGAGTTTTTCAACATTTACCGAGTCCTTACGGATGGAAACGAATTTGTGTATCGTGGTACCTTATTTTCCCCTTCCGTTTTTTTAATTGGTGGAATTAAAGTAGATAAGATTTTTTATGAGTAGTGGGATTCAAAATTCAAAGATGGAATTTGTTAATAATTTTTGGGATTCACAAACTGATCGTGCTTTCGAGTAGTATACGTTTCCGTTTATTGTTACGCTTTAAGGGGTGGTTTAGAACGTTGATATTTTGGGACCTTGTGGTGTTTAACGAACGTACTTTTTTTGTGTAGTAAGAGTAGTTTAGCTACTCCTGAAGATTACCTGTGAAAGGGATTTATTAAAATTGTTCATCACCAAAGGATTATACCTAGTGCCGATTTCGGTTTTACGTAAAGTTACCTAGAGGACATCGTCGTGTTGTATAGTGCTTCAGTGACCTCTTTGGTTTATATCGCTTCTGCGGATTTTAAAATCATCGTTCTTCCAAGTGCCTCTTATTTATCGTACAAAGCGTATTTAAAGATAAAGAAACTTTCGCAATATATTAAAAATTATATTTAATTAAATCAAGTTATAAACATTTTGGATTATTAGTGGAAATAAAACCAATTAAAAGCTAAAAGTTATCAAGTAATTGTGAACGCTCAAATTATTATTATTTTAAAAGAAGTTTTGAATTTATGCAGTAACAATTTAACGCGAATCAATCCAAGAATTGTTTGTGTATCATAGAACAATAGTCAACATTTCATTCATCATTTTGCCAGACCAGGAAGATTCATTCCATTTCCGTCATAGCCGTAACCGACCACCTGGTTATCTTCCACTTATATTGTAACACAGAAGAGGTGTAATTCTAGACCTTTAAGGTAACATAATATTGTTTTTTTTTATTGAATATTTCAAGATTTTTTGTGTTTCGATTTATTTTTTTGTGTTTATGAAAGTTTGAAAGCGGGGTCATTTTTTTTGTTAAAGTAAGTTGTTGTTTGAATTTGTTTAGCGTAATTAATTATAGTTTTGACGCTCCGCCTTCACACTTTTTTTATTTTAGTATTAAAGGGCAATCGACCCTATTGTAGTGTGGGTATATTATCCACGAATTATATCTTTATAGGTTAAACGATTTAGACTGGCGTAAAAGCAGTATTCTGATCAGACATCCTGTCGCCTTTTAAGCATTTATTTTTTTTGTTTATACGCATTATCGTATGTTTACATTTTTTTATATTTATCATTTTTATTATTTTATTATAGTTTGTTAGGTTTTATAAATGTGTTTTGATTCTATGGAAACCCTTTTATGTTACATAAGAGTTTTTTTTTGCAAATTACAAATTACCGGCGTTTTAGTTTTTAACGTAACGAAGTTAGTTTTTTTGTTTTATTGAGTAATAGCGTTATTAATATTTAGTATTTTATTTGATTTTTTTAGTTGAGTATTAATTCATTTAGAGTTCATTTTATAGATTTTTTGTTTTGTTTTGATTATTATTTAATGCCTAATTATTTACACTGAGGTGTAGTAACGTAAATTTATTGAGTGTTTATCACGCTTTATTTGACAAGCGTGCAGTGTTTTTTGAAGCCCGATTTCAGGTAGTTTGCTGAGTTGCTGTCCAGCACACCGGGAATTGAT
Source organism: Vesta saturnalis (assembly GCA_036346205.1). Taxonomy (NCBI): domain Eukaryota; kingdom Metazoa; phylum Arthropoda; class Insecta; order Coleoptera; family Lampyridae; genus Vesta; species Vesta saturnalis. Next base: position 678,798 of record JARFJB010001721.1, read on the forward strand.
TGCAGATAGGTAAGCGTATGTTTTTTGTATGTTTAGACACGCTATGTACTCGTAATTTTGGCACGACAACCCTTATTTTGACTACTAAACATTCTGGCGCCCAAACCTTCGATTTTGTCTTCATCCCCTATTTTGACTTACGTAAGATTTACTATTCTGGATGTGCAATTTTTTTTAACATCTGACCTACACCCATACACTGGCTAGTCGGGGCAAAAAGGCCAATTTATCTGTAATCCCGTTCTACCACCCGTTTATACCGTTACAAAGAATAATTTGAATTAATTAAGAAAGCGAGAACTGCAGACACCATTTAGGTATATAAAAAAATAATTCAATATACATAATTTTTAAACCGACTTTTTTTATTTTGATGGTTTTCTAATTTGGGTAATGTTTATTTAATTCAAAGTTTCAGAATAATTAGAAATATAAATTTATATGTATACGAGGGATACTTAAAAGTATTGAAATTAACGTTTTATGACTTGGAATCTTCATATGCACGGGATGTGTTCAATAAGTTTACGACGACCTGTGCATTTCAAAATTTTCTTGAGCTTTTGGATAAATTTCTTTTCAAGTGTGATTGAATTTGAGTTGTGAATGGTTTTACTGAATAGGTTACAATCCTGTCTTCCACAATCAGATAGGATTAATTTAATATCCCGCTTAAGATTAATTATTTTACAAAAATTTAAGATTGTGGTGGCGCCTTGAGACAAGTTTTCCTGGACTGAGAATTGTGAGTTGTAGATTTATGGTTAGAGTAAGGTGTTTGAAACTACCTTTCAATCATGTTGAGTATTCATCCAATTGTGGAATAGTTGGAAGAGTTAGTATATCTGGGTAGAATGTTCACTGCAAACGGTACAATGGATAGCGAGATTGGACGATGGGTCAATGCTGGAAGGAAAGTACATGGACGATAATGAAAAACGAAAGCGTGAGCGTAGCTGCGAAACGAGCAATCTATAATGGCGTGTTTGTCCCGTCGGTACTGTATGGAAGTGAGACACAACAAAAGCACGAAAGAAAAATAAACCCGTGGGTTTGAGATTTCTGAGAAGCGCATGCGGTAAAACGAAACGGCACAAGATGAAGGATGACTGCATAATGAAGAAGTGTGGTGAGGAAAAGACGATGATAGGTATAAAAGTATAACACTACGTTGGTTTGTGGTTTGAGAGAATGAAAAACGCAAGATTAACGAAGCAAATATACGTGGGTGAAATTAGGGGCAAGGCTGGGCCTGGTAGGCCGCGTAAAACTTGTCAGAAGGCAGTAGAATATATGATAAAAGAAAGAAAGGTAAGGAGTTTTAAAAACAAAAGGGCATGTCAAAGACAATGTATGAATCTTGCGGAAGCTAGGGAGGTATGCGTGAACAGGAAAGCATAGAGAAAGATTGCAAAATAATAATACAGGGATTGTTTTGCCTACCCCACAAGGGAATGGCGTGAACGTTACGTTATGTTAATTATCCCTTCTGCTTCGAAAATAATATCCATTTGATATTTTTACAACTGAAAACTAGTTACATTAAACTTGTGTATGTTATACACTCTGACTCCGTCCATCTTTCCTCTTCCAAACCTATTTCTTGTTAAAAAGACGTTATTTTATTCAGAATAAAATATCAACCGATTGTGACTGATGTGACAGTGTGAAATATTCCAATAGGTCAATACTTCTCTTACGTTATTGTAAAAAGTAAAATTAACAGTAGCGTTTACAATGATAAATGACCTGGGAGCATAACGTGTTGTAATTAACTAAGACAGAAGAAAATATATACTGCCTATTTTATTCGTTTATACAGGTACTACTTAATAATACATAAAGTGTTACATAGTGGCATTAAAGACACAATAAACAACACACAAACAAACTATCTTGATATTCCAACACTATCAATTTCCAAACTTTCTTACCAAACTTTAAGCTGCCTAATAGATTAACTTATGTGAAATAGGTCTGCATACGCAATAACATACCGTAAACTTAGTTTGCTATGTTATTGTAAACAAAGCTAACGTAACTTTACTTGTTGGGAAATAACTTAGCATTTCTGCAGCGTTCTAAACAATTGTGAGAAAATATTTAGAATGTATATATTGATTTATAATACAATATAATTTACGAAAATTAATGAAAAATGTCGAAGTAGATGGATGGTGGTGTGCAATGTGTACATTGAATAATGTAAAACTAAATAGTTAACTGCCTAGAATTAAATCGTTCAGCGATGCAAATGGAATCATTGTGCCAAGGTTTGGTTGGTTTTGCAAATGTATTTTACTAAATGAGGAAATGTGATCGTTAGCAAGCTCTCGTTTCTTTTGTTTTTCTTTTGGCTTAAAGTTTAAAAGTTTCTTTTATTTTTATAATTTTCCAAAATATTGGTATAGAAAACTTAGTTTTAGTTAATTCAGGTGCTAAATATTCCCACGCTTGTTTTGTTTCCTAAAACTTATCTCACACACACAATAGAGAATTGAGGAATTAAAGTTTATTATTTAACCCTCTCCAATACAAACATCAGTGTGGTTTTAATAATTTTGCGAGACTTTGCGAAATTACTTTGTCAGTTGATAATAAACGCGAATGCTTTTGGTTTTCACTCCTTTTGTTTACACATCTAAAATAATTTGCGTTCAGGCATTGGTATTTTAATTTGTAAGTAGTTTCTGAATTGTAATTATTAAGATGAAAAAGTAGTTAAAAACATTGCATATATTTTATTTAAAATATTCTAGTCTAGTTTTATTTTATCAAGTTGTTCATTATTAACTGTTACTGTTGTTAATCAGTAAACTCATCTCTTTGATGTTGCTATTTAGGTAAATGGGATCAGACGGTGGTATGGTATATATAGTACGCGTTAACGCTGGTATATTTAAGCCCAATGATAAATTTGTGCAAAGTAAAAAGTATTCTGTACATTTATAAGCCCTTCACAGAACTCAAACATTGTACTTGACTGGTGAGTTTTACTTGCACATTCTTTATTAAAACATATTAATAGCTCAATAAGATCAAAGACCTTTCACTTTTTTATGTGCCCACGTGGGGGCCGTATTTTCCACCCCTATGGTTTCTTTTCGGAGGCCTTTTTCAACCCCTTTTTGTTTTTTACCCGCTTACGTGGAGGACGTATTTTATTACCCCTATTTTATGACCACCCACGTGTAGGTGGCGTTTTTTTTCAACCCCTAATTATTTTTTGTTGTATTAAGAGCCTTTTTGACAGCAATTTTTGTACCTGCTCACGTGAGGGGCAGATGTAGGGGTTGGTCTTGGACTTGGGGTTGGTCTTGGACCTGGAGTTGGTATTAGGGTTATTTTTGATTGTCATCTAATTAAGGACCTATTGGTTGTATTAAGAGCAGTACCCCTGGAGGTTACGCAAACGCACACGCATACAATGTTGCAAATTGCATAATTACCCTAATAAGATATCATTATTAAATTTATCGATCCTATTCTTTTAAAATGGTCATATGCTATTGGGTACGTTCGGATGATCTTTTACCTATACGAGAAATTTATTTAAACATTGTATTTCTAATAAGGAGGTTCTTGTAAGACAGCAGTTGTGTTAAAGGATTGATGTTTCGTGGGGGAATTTGAATGACAGTAAAATTTAATTATAGAATACTTATTTTTCTTGTAAATGTCATAATTAAAAAATCCTTAGTGAGTTATAAAAAAAAAAATTACTGACATTCAGGTTATTCTCTAATGAAACAAAAATTTTTATTAAGTTAATTAATTACATAACAGTTATTACAATATTGTCTTCTAAAACGAATATTAAAACATAGTTTATCTGCACTGATTTCATTGAAATAGGTTTTATATCCATCCGACCGTTAAAATGTTGTACGCCTTAATATTTTTTTAAAGAAACTTGTTACGTATAACTTAGATGCGTTTTATAACTGTAATTAAAAATCTGTACAAGTAAATAAATAAAGGTTAATAGAACACTTATCAGCTCTGTACTTAAAGAGCATTTTGAACTGGTTTTAATTGACCATGTATTTTCCCATAATTATTTTTATTAGAGTTTAAATTTTTATAATAATTCAGCGTTTGAAACAGAAATAGGAACAAGTATGAAAGATTATTAACAAGTTAAAAAACTTACAAAGTTGAAAAGAATAATACTGTGAAATACGGTTTAAATTGACCATGTATTAATTATTATTAGAGAGAGATTAGAAGAGAGAGAGAGAGAGAGAGAGAGAGAGAAGAGAGAGAGAGAGAGAGAGAGAGAGAGAGAGAGAGAGAGAGAGAGAGAGAGAGAGAGAGAGAGAGAGAGAGAGAGAGAGAGAGAGAGAGAGAGAGAGAGAGAGAGAGAGAGAGAGAGAGAGAGAGAGAGAGAGAGAGAGAGAGAGAGAGAGAGAGAGAGAGAGAGAGAGAGAAGAGAGAAGAGACGAGAAACGAGAGAGAAGACGAGAGAGAAACGAGAGAGAGAGAGAGAGAGAAACGAGAGACGAGAGAGGGAGAGAGAGGAGAGAGAAATCGAGAGAGAGAAAGAGATAGAAGAAGTGAGAGAAACGAGAAAGTCGAGAGAGGGCGAGAGGTGACGGGAACGAGGGAAGCGAGAGGGAAGAGGGCAACAGAAACGAGAGAAGTGAGAGAGAGAGTGAGAGAGAAAGACGGGAGAAGCGAGCGAACAAGAGAGACGAGAAGAGACAGAGTGGCGAGAAGAAGAGAGAAAAGACGTGACGTTTAAACTAATAGAATTACCACATTTAATGGAATTCTTTTGCTATGATAGATGTGAGGAATGTAAGAGCTTTAGAAAATACGAAAAAGGTAAATTTTCTTCAACAAGACATGCATAAATGAACGAAGCTTCTGTGTCAAAATTGAATGTATTATAAAGTCTTGAGACTGTAGGAAATTGGAGCGATTATCCGAGGGGACAGAATTAGTTATAATAGATATTAAACCGATAACCACAAGAAATAAATTACATAACGTATTACATTTCGACGATCTGGATACGTTATGTATATCTAATTATTGGTTAGAAAGAGAATTGGAAGAACAAAGTATACATTTAAATTATAAAATTAAAATTAAATTGGATGTACCAAAGCATACGGCTATTAGACGTAAAGAGAGAATTGTAATTTGTGTGTAAAAATGTTACCTATTTTTTGTGTAAAAAATAAAAGTGTTCTAAAACTTGTTTATTTGACTTTATTTAAATTATATTGGAGGAATGGGTGTAGTACTCAACAATGTTCGGATAGGATCGGTTATCTTCGGGTGTCGAGGAGTGGGGTCACACTAACTATAGCACGGTTAATGCGATTCGTACCTATATGAAAACATCGCATCGCAAACTTTTAGCTGTGCATATAGTCTCCAGCGAGTAAGCATTATTATTATAATGTATTCTCCTGTTTATGAACCAACATCAGAGGACATTAGAAATTTTAGGGATTTGTTAGTAAACTACTACAATATAACTGTTCAAGCTGATGATGAAAACGATGAAGTGGATGACGTGAATGTATCTCACACTCGTGATGATGATGATAATTCACAGAAGAAGACCGATGAGTTAGAGGGAAAGGACGAATCTCAAGACCATGATGATAGTGACGTTTTACAGTCGAAAAAAGAAGACTGATAACAATGTAATTAAATTAAATAAATAAATAACGTATTGTTTTAAATATATTTTTTAAACGCTAAGTTTTCTTTCAATTTTTTTATTAATAATCCTGTTTTCGGAATGGACTTTCGGGTTTGTTTATAATTTGTATATTTAAGAAGCCAGTTTCTATCAATCAATCTTATTGGATTTAATACAAAAAGAAAAGCGTTGGAAATTAAACGTAGTTTTCGTATCCCCATCCCCGCGTTTCTCTTGTCCCTTTCGTCTCTCACGTCTGTCGTGTCCGTTTGGCTGGAAGTTTGAGCTTGTTTGTGGCGCCATCTAGTGGTGTATGAGCTAACAAAGGTTTTTTTTTTGTAATAGAGATTGATCATGGTTCCACGTAGCTGTATATTTTCAAAACTACATACAGTTCCTAGGAACTTGCGCTCGAGTCTTCGCCCCTTGTCGCGGACCCTTGACATAAAATTCCCTAAATAAAACAATAAGCAGACAAGACCGCCTATTCAACGCGTGTTTAAATTGCATGTTAACAAATAACATTCTGATGTATACCAACCAGCTATTAATTACACATTTATTTTTAAAGTAATGAGTTGAATTATATTTGTTATTGAAATGTATACTGTACATAGGTGGTTGAGCATTTTTAATAACAACTAGGACGTTCAGTCTTGTTTTATGCAAATCTAAAGTTTTTTAAAAAGACAACCTTTTTTTTTGATAGAAGTCATTTTCAGATACATCTTGAATTTATTTATTTCGCTATTTAAATGGATATAATTAAAACATTCTTATGCATCTGGTTTGATTGATTGATTGTTTTGAAGGTCGTTTCCTCAAAACGAAATTATGTTTTACCAAAATTGAAAATGCAATGGTAAATTTTAGGCATCCCTTTTATATCAAAATGATCATTAATAGAAATGTGATAATTTTAATAACAATCATGGTAATAAAAATTTAAAATTCTAATAAAAAATAATATGGGAAAATACGTGGTCAATTTAAAACCGTATGTTGCACACGTAATTATTACATTCCAAACTCTTAATGAGGTTTTTTTTATAACTGTTAATGAGTGCGTTTCAATAAACAATTTGTGTGTCCGTATGTATATGAATATTTTTCAAATCGCTTTGAAAAAATTACTTTTACTGATAGAGAACCAGTTACATATCAACTATGCATAAGTAAAAAACGTACAAAGTAATTTAGTTTGCTTAGACGAGCAACACAAAGCAGTGACTATCACTCGTAAACCAGTCCCTCAAAAATGCTCTTTAAGCACAGAGCTGATAAGTGTGCTGTTAACCTTTTATTTATTTACTTGTAAAGATTTTTAATTACAGTTATAAAACGCATCTAATTTTTACGTAACAAGTTTCTTTAAATAATATTAAGGCGTACAACATTTTAACGGTCGGATGGATATGAAACATATTTCAATGAAATCAGTGCAGGTGAACTATGTTTTAATATTCGTTTTAGAAGACAATATTGTAATAACTGTTATGTAATTAATTAACTTAATAAAAAATTGTTGTTTCATTAGAGAATAACCTGAATGTCAGTAATTTTTTTTTTATAACTCACTGAGGATTTTTTAATTATGACATTTACAATAAAAATAAGTATTCTATACTTAAATTTTACTGTCATTCAAATTCCCCCACACAAGATCAATCCTTAACACAACTGCTGTCTTACAAGAACCTCCTTATTAGAAATACAATGTATAAATAAATTTCTCGTATAGGTAAAAGATCATCCGAACGTACCCAATAGCATATGACCATTTTAAAACAATAGGATCGATAATTTTAATAATATCTTATTAGGGTAATTATGCAATTTCCAACATTGTATGCGTGTGCGTTTGCCTAACCTCCAGGGGTACTGCTCTTAATACAACCAAAAGATGACCATAAAAAATAACCGTAAGACCAACTCCAGGTCGAAGACCAACCCCAAGTCCAAGACCAACCCCTACATCTGCCCCTCACGTGAGCAGGTACAAAAATTGCCGTCAAAAAGGCTCTTAATACAACAAAAAATAATCAGGGGTTGAAAAAAAACGCGTCCTATACGTGGGCGGCCATAAAACAGGGGTAAAAAAATACGTCCTCCACATGAGCGGGTAAAAAATAATTAGGGTTGAAAAAGGCCTCCGAAAAGAAACCATAGGGGTGGAAAAACGCTTCCCCCACGTGGGAATATAAAAAAGTGAAAGTGGGCGGGGCTTGTGACGTAAAAAAAGTGGAGGGGATGGTGCCCGACTTCTACTCTCAAGCATTGATGCAATATTCTATTTAACTGGTACTCACATATTGGAATCTACACCATAAAGCCCACTAATTAGAAATAATTTTGACCTATTAAAAATATGATTTAAAGACAATCCCATTAGAAGAACAAACTTTACTGATCAACCATATAGCAACACGCGTCCAACACAAAATCAACCAGTCATTCAAAATTCCGAACTCAATGCAATATCTGCTACACCCAAATAATAGCACAAGGCAGGAGTATAAACACAACATGTAAGTATAGCCCCGAAGAACAAGGTAACGAAGTAATTTCCGACAAACTAACGATATTCATCAGTGAATTTAAAAATATGTTTGCGCAGATCTTACTCAAATCAGCATGTTCTTGTCTATGCTGCACTGCAACTACACTCATAGGTATATTAACTCAACAATGGACCGATCAATACGTATAGCAGCCTGGAACGCAAATTGGTTATCAAATCACATACATGAAATTATTCTATTTTTTAATGTCAAAAAAATAGATACTTTACTAGTTTCTGAATACCACTCAACACAAAAAACACATCAAAATTTCATTTTATTCAATATACTATGCTCATCACCCAGATGAACCAACATGCCTATAACCGTAGCGGCCATCTACTCTCACCCACCACACATCTCCTCTGTAGAATACAACAACCTTTTCCGTGTTCTTGGGTCTTACTTTCTAGCCACTGGCGAATGGAGTCCTGTAGGTAGCGGTCCGCGGAAATTTTATTATTGTAATAAACGTTTGTCAAATCGACAATGTTACCGCGATAGAAAAGATAATTAGTGGATTTTAATATCGTGATGATACGTGGTAATTTGCTAATGTTTTCGATATATTTTATTTAATATATTTTTAGGTAAGAAATGTGGGAATGTATGTAATTGATATTTGAGTAAAGGTTGAACAGAAAAATAGGAATATGTATTATGGTAGAGAAACAGGTGTTCTGCCGAAACTGGCGTGATGAATTTTGAAAATTTCTGTACGCGCGCTCTTGTTGTAAAAATGTCACTAGTTAGTAATTAATTACTAACAGTACATATTGCAATCAAAGACGGTTTTGATTAATTTTTCTAACCATATAATAAAATTGAAAAACTTTCGATGGCATTTTTCTCTAATTTTGTTTTATAAAACCCTATAATAATTGTATACGTATGTATTGAGAAAAAAATAGGCAATGCAAAAATGCAAATATATACATACAATGTGATTTAAAAAAATAAAATTATGTGCGCTTCCGGTCAAACCGGAAGCTTAAAAAATGATCTAAACCAAGCACTTAATAGAGACTATTTAAACACTTTCTTGTGAAACGCAATACAAAAGAGTTATTGAGTTCGTCCGATTATATTGAACGCACTGTATATATAATAATAATTTGCTTTATTGCTTTATGTGCTTTACCTAAAAATCGGCATGATTGGTTATAAAGGGCCACATGTTTGGTATTACGATTTTTATTCAGATTATTTATAACACGATTGTGTGTGACTACATGGGTTTTTTTCCTGTGTTTCTGTGTAACTAAACTGATTTTTATTCATTTTCTCTTAATGTTATAATTTTGTACGCACTTTAACCTGATTTAATGGTGTTTTGTTATATATTTAACCATTTCATTGTTTTCTTTTTGTAATTTGATTTATTAATGTACTTGTGCAATTACTTATTTATGAATAAAGTGGGTTTTATTTGTGGATCTTTCCCACAATAGTACATTAACGGGCTGAACCACCATTGCGCAAAGCTCGTTGATTTTAATTTGAGTAGCTTCAATTTTTTTACCTGTCCCACATGATGCAACCCTTACCACATCCAGCCTATCTAATTCAGATAGCACTACGTACCTACCACTAGACGGCCACTTCGTTTGATCAGATTTGAAGTTGCGAGTAATTAAATATCAGACTTGTAAATAAATTTTGATCTTTTACTTATTAGCAGGAAAGTCCATCTAAGGCAAGCAATCAAAATGAGTAATAATAACATTATTGTCAGTCAAATCAAGATAAATCACTTAGAAATTGTTTTGCTCTTGAATTTGTATTCTTGCAAATACAATTTTCAAGATAGGGTACCTGGGGGATGCTACAGTGCCAAACACACATTATGGAGATCCCGGCTTGTCGCCACTCTCTAGACGGTCACTAAACACTTCAAAAGACCAGTGTTAGCGGTACCAACCATAAGAAAGGCAGATGGCAGCTGGGCGCAGTCAAATGAAAAGGAAGCGGATATCTTGGCAGAGCATCTGGCAAATGTGTCCACTCCACCTTCTAATAGCAACATCGAACATGAAAAAATACAAAAGTCCTAAGCACCCCATGTCAAATTTCGCTGCCTATAGAACAATTTTCACCAGCTGAAGTTTGTAAGGAAATCAACAAGACAAATTCGTTTAAAGCTCCTGGATATAATCTAGTGGTCGGTGAAATATTGAAACACCTACACAGAAAAGCAATAGTCCTTCTAATATAACAAATAAAAAATTGGGTGTGTTTGATTGTTATATTACAAAAGATAAATTGCACCACGGTCTAGTTCAGTGAGGTACAAACTTAAGAAACTTACTGTAATTAAGAACTCATTGATTTTCAAGTGTGAGGGATACAAAGATTTATCCGTAAATGTAATCAGTATTAGCATTTTGGTTTGTTGGACGCCACTCAATTTATACGTTTAATAATTGAAATAAAACAAAAATTGAGAAAGTTGTACCTTATTAACATAGGTAATTTAAATAACAATACACCATTGTAGTTATATGTATATTTAAGTAAAACAAAATGTCTGAATAATTTTGGCATAAAATAACACAAACGATATTCCTGGTAACAATTTACGGTTTTAAATAATTACTAAATCACAACTATACAAGCTTATCATCTACTTTTACTTAAAATTCAAAATGTAATATGATCAACACAGTATTCAAGCATAAAACGTACTGACCTATGTTAACACATATTACCGTATGATAGGCTATGAACTCAAATGTTTCTATCTTAGAACAGAAATCAGTTGTTTTTTTATTACCGTATCAAAATAAAACTATACTGATTTGTTATTTACTTAGACTGCACTAAGAGAATTTAAGTACTTACTTGTACAAAATAAATATATTAATCTCGTCTATATAACAGCATGTGTGATTTATGCAAAATGTTTATACTCGTGAAAATGACATGTATTATGAATTTTCAGTGACGTCATGCAGCACACATTTTGCAACGATACGAAATTATTACCACATTGGGGACATTCCCAATTACAGGACCTCGTCACTACCAAGGGATTACCGTATTAAATAAATATTTACAAAAATGTAATTAAAGGTCTTACATACCTTACAAAAGGGAAGCAAAACTTAAAAAGATAACGTAACGAACGGTACGGTAGAAGAAACAGAAAGGAAGTGCATTAAGCGTGTTCAATTCGAGTTTGCGCATAAATGAACTAAAATAGATATTACTAAATATACACAGCGACGTTCGTAATTATGTAGACTTATGAGAAAATATTGATATATACTAAAATTTAATTATTGAAAAAAAAATAAATGCTTAAAGATACTAATGTAATGTAAATATATTTATCAATAATAATGCAAATCTCGAAACTTAATTAAAGTAACGATAGCTAAGAATCGAAAACAAATTAAGGTAACAATAGCCAAGAATTGACATGTTACACTAACAATAATATACAATAGCATGTTACTATTGTGCTACTATTCATATACAATGGAAATATGCCGAAGCTATAATTATTGTAAAACCAGGCAAACCGCCCACAGAGCCTGTATCTAGAATTAATAAAAGCGACTTGATCTCGTAACACCAATTTGGCTTTCACCAAAATCACTCATCGATACTATAGGATAGTAAACAAAATCAAAGATAGCCTAAAAGAAACTAAAATGCGTGCAGCAGTATTTTTGGATATACAACAGGACTTTGACAAGGTGTCGTATGAAGAATAAAGGAACACATGCCTAGTAAAATATATCTTACTCTGAACTTGTACCTAAGCGAGCAATACTATCAAGTTAAGGCCAACAATTCACTATCCAGATATTATCCCATAAAACCTGGAGTACTCGAAAGTAGTGTCCTCGGACCGTTTTTGTATTTAATCTTCACAACGGATATACTCAGCACTAACGACAACACATTGGCCACATTTGCTGATGATACTGCAATCATGTCATCAGATGCAAATCCACACATTGCTTCTGAAAAGCTATAAAACCACAAATTAAAGAACTGGCTAAAACGTTGGAAAGTCAAAGTTAACACGGAAAAATCGACACAAATCACTCCGAGGCGGAATTTCGGCCTCACGTCAATGGCGTTCCAATTCCGGACAAGCGGGTTGCCAAATCAGAAGTTAACCTAGAAATAACATATTAAGACAAAAAAAAAACTAAACCTAAAAGTGAGCCTTATAATTCAACCGAAACCCAAAAAAGCACGCCAAAGCCGATCAAAGGTGAAGGTGATGTAAACATTTTTTTTTCGATTATCGCTGTGTTGTGCACTGGGAATTCTTGCCAGAAGATGAACTAGTAAATATAGAATATTATCCGAGCATTATGCGGCGTTTGAGAGAGAAAATTTGTCAAAAAAGACCAGATTTGTGGAAAGAAAGCTCGTGGATTTTGTACCACGATGACGCACCAACTCATCTATCATTGTGAACGAATTTCTGGCCAAAAACGCAACAAATCTTATCGAACAACTACCGTATTCTCCTCATATGACCCCGGCCGACTTTTTTCGCTTTCTTAAACTCAAACTACCACTTCGAGGCACCCGTTTTCAGTCGATAGAAGACATGAAAGAGAATTTGCGGAGAGAACTGAAGCAATTTGTGTTGTCAGCGCATATTACAATTACTATTCTTGTTAATTAGTATTTGTTTACCGTTTTAATAATATTCGGATATAACCTTTGGAGTTTCACCTTGAAGATTTTGAATGCCCTTATCTTTCATAAAATATTTTACGAGTGCAGCACAAATTTTTACGCTCCCGTAATTTGAGCAATCGGTATTCGGTATAGATTGTCTCAAAATTGACCATTCCAAGATCATTTTGTATGGAGATTAATGATTTGGTTTTAGCACATGATAATTTTTGTTGGAAGTAACATTGTATTAGCTTTCTAGTGCAGTCCATAGAATGAAAGGGCTAATTGTGGATCACGTGGTATGACCAAGTACATTCAATCGCAGCTAGTTTTTGTTCTTCATTTCTAAAATTTGAATTTTAATAATTCCCAGTAAGTTAATTTACGAAAACATGAATAAAACTAATAAAGATGTCATAAAAACTGTTCAAAGTGTCCACCATTTACACGCATACAAAGAATTATACTACGAAGAAAATTGAATAATACTCTTTGCATAACTTCTTTATGACCTCTGAGATTATTTGCTGCATGTTGAATACGTTGCCACAGTTGTTCTTCATTATCTATAGGTGTCATGTGTACCATGGACATAAGATGTCCCCAAAAAAAAAATCCATTGGAGAACGTGGTGGCCAATTTACAGATGATTTGTTTGGGAAGTGTTGATTTAAGTAGTTTCGAACATTTAATGAAAAATGTGATGGAGCACCATCGTGCATAAACTACATATCTCTCCGAAGTTGTAAAGGTAAATCTTCTACCAAATCTGGCAACGTATTCTGTAGAAATTGCAAATACATGTCTCCCGTTAATCTTTGTGGAAGAAGGACCAACAATAAAATTACCAATTATTTTAGCCCACACATTCATCTTAAATTCATGTTGAAAATGTTTTACCTGGATTGCATGTGGATTTTCAACTGCATAAACGTGTTCATTATAAAAATTTGTTACCCCTCTTCTTGTGAAACACGCTTCATTGGTAAAGAAAATTGTGTTGTCAAAGTTTAAATCTCTTGCTTTTTGCTTATTAACGAACCGCCAAAAACCCAGGCGCATGTCCGTATCTTAGACTAAGAGATCTTGAACTGCCATCTTATGGAATGGATACAGCAACTGCTCTTTAATTACTGCGTGAACGACATCTTTACCTACTTCTAGTTCCCTACCTATTCGTCTGGTGCTTAGCTCTGGATTTTCTCTAACAAGTTCTAAAATTTCTTCTTCAACTTTAGGAACCCTTACAAAACGCTCCCTTCCATAATCAGCGGTGGCAGAAGCAAAGCGACCGGTCTCTCGAAGACGTCTCTCAACGGCAGCAAAAGTTGGATGTCTTGGTATACGACGATTTGGAAACCTTTCAGAGTACACCCTAACACACTCTCGACCATTTCCTTGACAATATCCAGATACCAATTGTTACGTGCAAACTTCGACTTTGTACACAAACTTACCCTAACTGAGGAGATACCTTCATAGGACTTGCCGGTAGCTAGGTCACGGTAGAGGTGGAGGGGTTCTACAGTGATGCAGATGGTATCTGTAGCTGAAAGAGAAGAGAAGGGCGCCAGCTAGAATGATAAATGAGCCAGCCCTAGGTTAATAGATAATTTGCCCCTTTTTTAGCCAAGTAACGAATATGTGAAAGGATCTGAGCACTAGGAAAAATAGTTATGAAGCAGAAAGTCCCCAAAACAAAAGCTATATATTAATTACAAATCATGTCAGTTGCATTTGTATGTACACACATATAATTTAATTTATATTCCCCAAAAAGTAAAAAGGGAGATAATTCCCTAAATAAATAATTAATTTCAATTGTGTTACACAAATCGTTAACCACAGAAATATATAAAATATTTGTGCTCTTAAATACACAATATAGCAAGCCACCCAAAGAGTTTAATACTAGAATTTAGAAAATGAAATTAAGTTAAATTTACATCTAAAAATGACAAAGTAATATACAGAATTGCAAAGCTAAGTCATGCCAAAACATAGGTTTATAGCCTTTAATAAAATACAGTAAACAGGTCATTTAAGCATTCACCAAGTTGTAAAGGCACATTGAATAAAAGATTATAGTAATAATACAATTGCTATGAATAACTTGCAGTAAACAAAAATAACAGAAATGCTCTGGTTAATAAAACCTTTAACTCGAATCTGTTGAGCTGAATGCATCCAGTTACACAGTTTCTTACAAAACAGTGTTTAATTACATTTATTACCAATAGACATGGTAATTTTTATACTCAAAAATTTTATCCAAAGCAATTTAATGTAAAAGTGAAAAAATTTGTGCAATAACACTTAAAGTTTTATCGCAAACATGTACATAGGTCTATGCAACTTATAGGATTGGTCACAGATTAATCAAACCATTAAGGTATCCAAAAGACCCTGAATATGAGTGGTTTATAACTTATCTTTTATATCCCAGCCTGTCGGAAAGTTACAATTTCAAATATTTCACAGGTGTGGAAGTCAAATCTCTTGCTAACTATGTAATAAGTTCATCAGACAAATGCCAGTATGTCCAACTATGTACGAATTATATACAAATGTACATATATTTACACAGCATACAAGTATATTTAGATGGTGTACGAAAAGTATAATATATGGCATACAAAAAGTATATTGTATGGCGTACAAAGAGTACCTCTAAAATTAAATACATACAGCCAAATGAAAGCATGAATATCAATCTTACCTTCAATGAGGTAGAGAATCAGAAAAGTATTTAATGGTGACGTTCAGAAATTGATTCAGTCAAGCATGTGAACGAGAACAGCTTATAACTGTCTCGAACAGTTAAATAGTAATTGCTTTCCCCTAAAATAAAAATAAAGCTAGCAACCGTTAAAGTAGGTTGTTACATAATTACCAGCGAATCTAAAGTGTAAAAACAACTGCGTGGCTAGAGAAATTTGTGAGGTTAAGTCTAACCCCTTTAGCTAATTGCTTTAATGATTTTCTTAATGGATTTATTATATATCCGATATAAATCGTTTGTACCCACTAATTATAGTGATTCGGCACAAAATTTAGAAAAATGTTATAAAACCGACAACCATCGATGGGCTAAATAAAGTCCAGAAATTTACATTTTTCTTTTAGGAAACACAAAATGGCTTTTCATTCGTCAAACAACAAACAGGAAGTGAAATTAAGAATCAAATATGCGGATGTCAAAAACCGATATATACCAGTGCCACCCAACGCATGAAGTTGAAATATAACTTATAAATGGCCATCAAAAGGTTTACCTAACCACTACATAAGTGTTTTTAATTGTGAAGCGTAATATATTCAAGAAACTACAGAGATAAGCTTAGAGAAATGTCGTTATTTTTAGAAAAATAGAAAGTTTAAAGAAACACGAGCAATACATTAACTCTAATAGATCGCAAAAATTTACTTAATCGTACAGCAAAAATAACGAATGTAACATCATAACATATCGGTATACTCTGCATTGGTGTATTGTCCGGTCATGATAAATCACGCACAATTAAGTTTTATCTTTAGAACAGATAAGAAATTTTTGCACTTTAATAAGAATTTAGGTGTTTTATTTGATGAAACTATGGAAACTAACAATAGCAATTGGTCGTACGTATAAAGGTAACATAATATGTATGTACATACCTTAAAAATACCGTACGAACAAAAACGTAGCTAATAACAGAAAACGTATTCGGAATGCGCCGAAACTCATAAACATGTT
The DNA here is from genome assembly GCA_036346205.1 of Vesta saturnalis. Lineage (NCBI taxonomy): Eukaryota > Metazoa > Arthropoda > Insecta > Coleoptera > Lampyridae > Vesta > Vesta saturnalis. The sequence continues at coordinate 695,401 of JARFJB010001721.1, forward strand.
TGTAAACTAGTCTCATTTTTATTTACGTTATGTACTATGTAAAGAAGATCTGGTACAATTTAAAATAATTTTTTAGAAAATTAATTTTTTTTGTAATGCTTACTGGGAATTAAAATTAAAATTCAAACTTCGCGAAAACCATGAGAGTTATCGAGTCTTATCAAGAGTACCTTTTTTGTAGTACATAAGTTACGAAATCTAAATTTTATACTCACACCCCTTTTCTTCCAGTGGCGTAGAAATTTGAAATGTGCAATTATTAAAAAAACTCAGTTCTACGCCTATGGATAGATGGTAATCATAATTTTGGTATATATTTTCTGCCCCATGAAACTATGCCAACGTACCAAATTTAAGCAAAATCGCGTAAGCCGTTTGAAATTTATAATATAAAAACGATTTTAAACTAAGCAACTTTGTACTAAGGTATGTTTACTTAAATCGCCTTCTTTTGGTCTAAGGAATATGTGGTAGGCTGTTGTAAACACCTTTTACAGACACCCTGTATGTATATATATATATATATATATATATATATATATATATATATATATATATATATATATATAGACATATATACAGGGCGTTTCTTACTAACATGCTAATTTTTAAAGAGGTTATTCTTGGGTCCCTTTTGAGAAAATGATTATCTATCCTAAAGGTCTTAACTAAAGTTTTAGGAAAGAATTCCTTTTTTATTATAACTTTGGTATGACCAGTGCAAGTGGCTTTCATAAGAGATTTGCAGTCATTTTAAAAAGGAAAGGGATACGCCGCTGCTTTTTATAATTATTTTTGAAAACCTCATTCCTTTCTGAGCAAATCTGGTCTCTTGATTTTTTTTCCTTTGACGTACGGTTTTCGCATAAAAACATAAAATTTATTCATTTGCATCTCGCTAAACCACTTACGAGAACAACAGTTTATGTAACTTTAAACAGTAATTATAGGGAATAAATTTTAAACGGTAAAATTATGGAATTGAAATAATCTAAGTACATTTTGGAATGGTACACATCAAATTACTCTGAACGAACAAACAAATATATTCGATCAGATGGTGAAAGTGTCCACCTCCTGCAAATATGCATGCATCTGCTCGTTTTCTCATGGTGTCACGTACTCTTTGGAAAACAGTCCCAACAGTTTCGCAAGAAATTATGATGCGATTGCTCAACTGGAAAAAATACACAATTATGTAGCGCAGCATAAACTGCCTTTTGATGCACGTCTCAAAAAAAATATCTAGTGTCATACTAGTTTTTTTTTTAGCAAAAATTAGCATCCTATAGTTCAAACGTTAAGACCTTCAGGATATATCTTCATATGAAGCGGACCCAAGAATAACCTCCTTAAATATTAGCATGTTATTAAGAAACACCCTGTATATATACACCTTGGATGATCCTCCTGCAACGCCTTTAAAATATGGTAGAGGTAATGTTCTTCCGTCGTCATTTTTGTCAGTTGCTTAGTTAATAGATTTTATAGTGTTGTTGGTTTGATTTCATTTGTATATGTTTTGTTGCAAAATGATTTTTAGGGTGATTTAACGCGTAATTTTTGTTTTTGCACCTGTCGAATGTAGAGATCTTGTAGTTAAAGTTCTTAGGACGGTGTTTTGTTGATAATCAAAAATAACTGGTTGAGCCTATACTATATTCCTAACCTGGATTAATACTAAACATGAAAAGTTGTTTTTCAATTAAAATTTTCATAATAGTCCTTACTTACAACAATTAAATTAAACAAAAGCAATCGTAATCATATAATATCTTACATTTATATTTACTTTATCCATGCAGCTAGTTATAAATCACTAAACCGTAATAATTATAAACGTTCTATAAACTCATTGGCTAATAATTGTCATAAATAGTGTACTTCCTAAACATTTCTACATAAAGCTAACCCTATTGTAGATATCTTATTTTTTTTCTAAACACAGCAAAACCCAACAAAAATGTAAACGGTCAGTTCAAGACAGAAATCTTAAAATCTCTTCAAATACGACACACTAAAAAAAGCGCTGGAAAGGTCGAGTGGAATTTGTCATGTATTAACTAATACTTTGAAATCTAGCATCATACAAGAAATAAGTACACTGAATGAATTTCTGCCCAAACTAAATGCGAATACGGTTGATTTATATAGCAAAACAAGGATAGTGTTATACAACCTATTCTGTCACGGTATCTGTTCGAAAAATTATTAGTTAATTTTTTAACGTAATAATCCAACTATTTTTAAACATATAAAAGATTTATTTCTTCTAACTGCGGTAGATGTTATAATTATTACGGGTTGTCGTAACATGTATTTAATACGTATATTTCAAACTTTCTCATGTAGACATCGACTCATGGATTACAGATGAACACGAGGGTTATTGAATAATCTTAAGATAGTATTAGTTGAGCTGCTATATATCTTGTGATTCCGTGTGGTGAATGAAACATTGCAATATTTCATGCCTTTTTATTAAAAAATATTCTCAATCCAAAGTTTAATAAAAGCACATATGTAAATAAGTATGTTTACATCTGTGTCTAAGAATTGTAATCTAAAGTAACAAGCTTTACATATTTGCTCTACCAGCCAACGCTACAAATGAAATTTCATCTGCAACAGTCATAACTGCATTTATTATCTTTATAAGAACCCGAATAAGTAAAACACGGACACCTCCCGCACCACTTTTTTGTGACGCCATAGCCCCGCCCCGTAATGTCATGTGCCATGGCCCTCTCACCACCTGGTCCTGTCTACTTTCACCAGATTAGTACATGGGCCCGCCTTCTACCTCAGACTGCGCGCTATGGTTGGGGGCCTAAGGGGAAGCCACGTCCAATTTTAGATTCTGTCTTCGACTCCTTAGATCTCGTCCAGCCATCAGACTCTATGTTCTGATTAGAGGGTATGATTAAACCTGGTTGTCGGCCTGGGGGCAATGCATGTTATTTGGAGGCCTACATTTGTCTGTTTGTGACCACATGTAGTGGTATATTTTTAAAACTAGTAATAGAGATTGTAGCTCCACCTAGTGCTATATCTAAAAAGTGGAGGTAATTGTTATGGAGGGAAAACTTGAAAATTTAAGTAGTATTCCAGTACTAGTACCCCATTCTCTCCCATAGGGCTCTGAAACTTGTCATAAAGACTTAGCCCAACCGCAAAAGCCTGCTTCTTTATTATAGCGAGAAAACTTAAAATTTTGAATAACTGTTCCAATACTTGGGAACCCATACGATCTCATAGGACTGTACTAGGGCTTCGAAACTTGTCAGAGAGTCTTAGCCCCACTGCAGGGACTCACTTGTTTGTTATGATGTGAAAACTTAAACTTTGAAATAGTATATCAATTCTTATTATCCCAGAGGCGCCCTCCCCTACGCCTTATTATGCCGGGAAGTTTAAATTTTAAATAATACTTGACATAGGATCTTATACTCATTGCAGGGGCCTCGTCCGGTGGGGTCTTGAGTCTTAGCCCCATTATGATTGCACAATTGTACAAAACATAGATAGAACAGATTTTAATAATTTATTATACGTAAATCAATAGCTATAAATGTGATTTTACAAAAATGAATGATAATGATAATGTCGATTATTAAGCCTTAAAATAATTACGTAACAGGAAATACGTCATAATTTTACCAGTCGATAAAGGACGAGCTACTGTTTTAATGGATGGAACAGATTACATAAACAAAGTTAATAGTGTACTGAACGATTCTGCTTACAATAAACTATCATACAATCCTAAAAACAAGTTCAAATTATTAAGAAGAAAACTGTTAAAGGATCAAACTTACCAGCTCAAATAATTACTACTACTACTAAAACTACTAAATCATCATACCATATCAAGATTTTGTGCCAAAATACACAAACTAAATACTCCACTTCGAACAATTGTAAGCTCCATAAATTTAACAACCTACGAATTATATAAATACCTAAATACTCTAATTCAACGTTTCATTGTTTCGGGTAATTCCTTGATAAAGAATTTAGAACATTTTATTAAATTTATTGGCAAATTAACATTAACTCCAGACGATTTGTTAATTAGTTTTGACGTGGATTCCTTGTTCACAAATGTCCCCATAAATAACACCTAACAACTTTCAGAACGACAACGAGATCAAATTATTTAAACATTGTCTAACTACATCACTCTTCTTATTTAATGGTGACCATTGATTGAAAAGTATTTATAGAACATTTCGAAGAACAGGCTCTAAATGATGCACATAAGAAACCAAAACTTTGGCTTAGATACGTTGATGTTATTTTTGCTCTCTGGCCTTTTGGGGAAGAAGAACTAATGATGATCCTAAATTATTTAAGCAATCAACCTACAAACATTAAATTAAAATAGAAGACCAAAAAGATGGTTTATTTCCATTCCTAGATGCTCTAATTGAAAAAAAAAACATTCCGTATATCGCAAGCCAACTCCTACAGATTATTATATTAATCCTTCAATGATACCTACGGATGAAAAAATCTACAACTTCAAATAAGTTTGCCATTTTGCCGTTCCTTGCAAACACAACGAATAAACTTGATAAAACATTACATAAGCGTAACATGTAGCTTACAAAAGCAGTATTAAAATTCGAAACGTTCTGAATTTTGCTAAAGGCTAACTACCATTTCATGCATATAGTGTTCACGAAGTACTATGCTCTTGTGGTAAAGCCTACCCTGGTTAAATTTCAATAAGCATTATCACTAGGTTAACAGAACATAAAAGACTCTTACGTTCATTTTACTTCATCTTACTAAATCAGCTATTGCTGAACATGCCTGAAACACTGCACAATATAAAATTTGAAGACAAGAATTCTGGCTAATGATAGGAATTGGTATACAAGTAAGATTCGAGAAGCTATTGAACTTCTGAAAGAGTCTAACGACTTGAACAAGGACAATGGATATGAACTGTCCGATACCTGAATGTGCCCATTTTCAAGAGTTCAAAATAGTGATTTAATTTTAATTCCCTAGTTACCTGATTTAATTTGTGACTTTGATGGTTCCTTGTCAATATTTGTCAGATGGGACACCAGAAAGGCACGCAAAAACAGTATGGTGGAAAAAACAAAAAAGGCAAAGGGAAAAAAAAACTGTAGAAAACCAAAAAGGCTCAAGAAAACAAGTAAACTCTGGGTCAAGTTGCCATTGTTGGCCCGGAATCAATAAAAACAAACGAATGTGCTAATTCACTAATAAGAAGAAATGATTATGTCTTTTTTATAATATTTAGAGCATTTCATTTAAGCTAATTTCCTTTTATTTGTGAATTGTAGGTAGGGTCTGGCTGGGAAGAAAGTGAAATTCTATCAAATGGAAAAATTAATATTAATGGATGATGGATGATACAAAAGTAAGCCTCCAGCAACAAAAAAACAAAATAATCAAGCTGGAAGAAACATACAACAGGGTATAAGAATTCAAAGACTAGAAAACGAAGCAAGGAAAAGAAATGTAATCATATTTGGAATAACAGAAGATGATAATGAAAACCTAATTAAAGTAAAAAAAAATGTTTAGGAAAGAAAAGGCCGAAAAAGTCGAGATGGAGATGTTAGAGCACGAAATAGACCTTATAAACAGAATAGGAAAACGCAGTGATAGATAAAGCAGACCAGTAAGAGTTGGGCTGATAACAGCAATAAAGAAAAACGAAATTATGAGGAACCTTAGAAAACTGAAAGGAACCGAAGTCTGTATTAAAGAAGACATTGATAAAGAGACGAGACATGCAAGAAGGAGATTAATACCACATATGATAGAAGCCAGGAGAAAAGGTAAGAGGGCAATTATTAAGGACAAGCTATTAATTAACGGAGAAGAATGGAAGATAAAAGAATTAGAGGGTCAAATAGAAGATGAAGATAATACGGCAAACAAAGGGGGCAAAAAGCGGGGAAGATCTATTCTAAGGGAGTAATACTCAAATGAGCAGAGCCGAAAAGAAACAAACATTGGACACAGACTATGTTAGCGCCTTACAGGAAATAAGAAGAAGGAAGGAAAGGGAATCAGAAAATATAGATATGATGAAGATGTACTAACAAAGGACCTAAGACGTATTACAACATCAAATCCCTATCAAAGAAAGTCAAAAAACTAATAAAAGAAGGAAGCCGGACGAAAATAAGGACAGGGACTAGCGAAGAAATAGGACAAAGAGAAAGCAAAAATGAAAATAAGAGTGTGCGGAAATGACAAAGATAAGAATAGAAAACAAAGAAAGAAAAAGAGAAGCAAGAAAAATAAAAAAAGACAATAGTGAGATTTGGAACATGGAACGTGAAAACTGTTGAATGCAGGAAAATGAAAGAAGTCAAAAAAGAAATGGAGAGATATAAAATAGCAATACTAGCATTACAAGACGTAAAGTGGGAACGAGAAGGAATAATAGAAAAAGAAAATTTTTTGATGATGTATGGAGGAGAGAAGAAACAAGGAAAGAACGGAACTGCGCTCATGGTAAATGGTAAGATAACGAACAATATCACAGTATTAAAAAAATCAATGGTAATATATCCTAAGGTTAAAAAAAAAGTATAGCGAACATTACCATAATAAATGAATATGCACCGACAGAAGTGGCAATGGAGAATGAAAAAGATAGGTTTTATGAAAAACTAGAAGAGGTCTGTGAAAGAGTAGACATCAGTTAGTGATAACGAAAATTAAAATTAGAGTAGTGGAGGATAAAACAGGACGAAAGATAATAAGAAAATGGAACGTAGAGGAGCTACAGAAGGAAGAAAAAAGAAGGGAATATGAGAAAGAGCTACAAAAACATCTAAGTAATAAAGAGACAATGAACAACATAGAACTAGAGTGGGGCCACATGAAAAGTAGAATGGTGGAAACAGCAGAAAAAGTAATAGGACGAAAAAAGGAGCAACAAAGAAAGGATTGGTTTGACGATCAATGCAAGGCATTAATGAAGAAAAAGAAGGAAGCAAGGTTAAAATGGTTACAAACTGATACAGAGGACGTTATGAGAGATACAAACGAATAAGGAAGGAAACATAAAAAAAACAAGAATGGATAGACCAATTGATGAGAGATATAGAAAAAGACAATAAAAATAATATGAAGTTATATCAGGAAATTAGGAAGCAAAAAAGGAAAAGAAGCAGCATCGCCAACATAGATAAGAAAGAGTGGGAAAGGTAAGGGACGATCACAATGAGAAGAAAAATGAAGAATCTGACGGTTGTGGAAATTCATTATTTTTTGTGAATGTCTTATTCTCTGATGAGGTCACATTTCACAACAATGGATGTGTCAATAAGCATAATTTTGACTATTACGCTGCGGAAATTCCAAGAATCAAATATGCAGGCAGAAAATGTGTCGTTATAACAAGATGGAGCTCCAGCCCATTTTCCGCGACAGGTCAGAGCTTTGTTAGATAATGCTTTTGAAAATTGTTGTGTTGGAAGAAGAGAACCAGTTAGATGGCCTGAAAGGTCGTCCGATTTAACCAAATTCGACTTTTTTCTACCTTGTTTATACGGAACGTCGAACAACTGAGTAGAACATTTGAACATCTTTTAAGATAAATGAGCTACTGTCAAAATTATTTGTCAAATAAATATTGTTGTTTTTCCATGGCTGACTACATTTTTTTAATACTTAACTAATAGAATAGACATATTTGTGGTTTTTGGTAGATATCTTGATAACAGTCCAGAATTACAATACACTTGTAATACAACAAATATTTGTGTTTAAATTCTGCATTAGATAGTGAAATAATATACAGGGTAATTAGATAATGCTTTTGAAAATTGTTGTGTTGGAAGAGGAGAACCAGTTAGATGGCCTGCAAGGTCGTCCGATTTAACCAAACTCGACTTTTTTCTACCTTGTCTATACGGAACGTCGAACAACTGAGCAGAACATTTGAACGTCTTTTAAGATAAATGAGCTACTGTCAAAATTATTTGTCAAATAAATATTGTTGTTTTTCCATGGTTGACTACATTTTTTTAATACTTAACTAATACAATGGACATATTTGTGGTTTTTGGTAGATATCTTGATAACAGTCCAGAATTACAATACACTTGTAATACAACAAATATTTGTGTTTAAATTCTGCATTAGATAGTGAAATAATACACAGGGTAATTCAATTGAAAATCTTAAGAAAAACTTGTAACAACCCATTTTGAGTTGTATTAAAATATACAGTAATTTAGGTTTTTCAGTCATTTAATTGTAAATATAAGAAAAATTTTAATTATTTTTGCATTATAGCTATGAGGTAGGCAACTTAATTTGCATTTTGGTGTAACTTAAGTGCATATCTTCTTAAGGGTATATACTTCTTAAAGGTTTATACTCCCACTTTAAATTATTCTGCTCATATCTTTTGCGCACCGCTATATCATCATCTAATTTCAAAGCATCCATTTTTTTCACTTCCTGATGAATTTTGTGTTGTTTTTTTTTTTGGTTTCGACCTAAATTTTGTGAAAGTGCCATTTATTTAATGGAAAGATATATTTTAACCCATTATACAAAAAATTAAAACATTTGCTCTTTGCAGGCACCTTCTTTTATTTTTACTTTGATCTACACTTTTATTACAATTACTTTTTTACTTTTCTACTTTAATTACATTTGATTTTACGATTGCAATTTTTGCATTCAAAAATTCAAGCAAATGCAATAAACGGATTATTCAATTTCATGAAGATAAATTTATTGGAAGGAAAATTCCATTTATGGGTGTGGTTTACTACGTAAAGTGTTATTTCGAGATATTGCGGAATATTGATGCCAAGACGACATCACCTTGGTTTGCATTTCCGCATTTATTTCCAGGGGTTCTCAAGAAGTATTATATTTAGTGATAGGTATTTATATCAATAATTTAGTAATTTAAGGTTATTACAAATAGTTTTTAAGATATATTTTATATAATTCTAACTTTAACTATTTAATAAACATAGTTTGTATATATTTTATTTTTTACATTTTGATAAAATTTTTAGTGTAGACCTCGGTTTAGTTATTCCGACCATAATTAAAAAATAACTTGGCGTCCGAGATCATTTTTATTAGTGTTACATTGCATTTTTTTTCTATTGATGTACAGTGCAAATAATCGAGCAGAATTTGTGGTAATTAACCAAATCAAAAGAATGAACCACCCTACGTTAATGTACCGACTGAATCAAAGGCATTATTTTTGGTGAATGGTTTGTATCCCGAGTTAGTTTAACGATTTGTTACGGTCTGTGGCATCGTAGTCTCCAAACGGAATAACCGTTTTGATTTAGTTCTTTTTGTTTGAAAGGTGAATTTATTGAGTATTCTTGGCTGTTATTCAACAAAATCTGTTTAGTCGTTAGAAGATTAGCTTTTTTCTAGTTGATGACGGAATTTTTTTACTTTTTAGACGTTTTGGTTTATTTATTTTTGTTTAAAAGGTGACTTGATTAAGAGTCTTTTCTAAATTTTTAATTTAATGTTATTTTACGCATGCAATAAATACGTAACACACGGTTAAGGAACTATATATATATATATATATATATATATATATATATATATATATATATATATATATATATATATATATATATATATATATATATATATATATATTAAAGGAGATATTGTAACAAACCTTTTTATGTATGTTTAAATTTACGTTTATATTGGCAACTTAAGTGCATTTCGTGTAGCGTTAGTTAAATAAATAAATAAATAATTTCAATTATTATTCACTGCACATCGGTCATTGCGCAGGGTTACTTTGAGTTTTCTTCATTCATTGCTTGAATTACGTGTTTAGGTAGAAGCCATTTTCGCTTTGTTTAAGTTTTTATTTACAGTGCCACATTTATATGGTGAGTTTTTAAATTTGTTACACTGAAATCTGAGACATTTCAGGCAACTCAATGTTACTTATAATCTTACCACTTATTTTTAATTTGGGTTTAATTTTATTTTAACGTTAATTTTGATGCAATAGCTTTGCTACTACGAAGTGGGGTTTCAATTACCAAATTTTACTTTGAACCATACGAAATCAATTCAGTTTGGAAGTTTATAAAGAAATTTCTATATATTAGGAATTACCAGCATACCAATCTGATGTTTACTTCAACTTCCATTAAAATTGCGCAATAAATTTAAAGTGATGAGTCGACAGCATTTTCTTATCTGCTGAAGTTCCAGTGACACCCAAAATGTAAAAGAAATTACTTTAGGTATTTCATGTAGTTAATTAATTCACATTATAGTTTAAGGCAATTAATTAAGAAGCACTAACATTAGTTTATAAGAGATCATCAAATTAATCAAATCAAATTAAGTATCGTAATAAAACTCATTGTCATTATTTTTTACTTGTTATTTTCATGAGTTTTTTGTGACTTTTCTATTTTTAAGGTTTATTTGTTCCTTAAAAACAAATTGTCGTCCGAGATTTCACAGCTTTTTTTTTGTAAAGCGAAAATATCTAAGCAACTCTAATTTTGTTAATAAGCTAATCAAATATTATTGAACCTGGACCTATTAATCTACCGAGGAGCAAAGTGTCATAAAATCTTCTAGTTGTCCATTATTTTCCATAGCTAATTATACCTCTGGGCTAGAAGTATTTAATCATAACTGGGTGAATTATTTATACGACCCCCGTAAGTCTACAAAATCAAAAATAGAAATTATAGGCAACTTCAAACTGCACATTATAAAATTATTTTCGTATTTACGGAGTGTTACATATTACCAGGGTGAACCAAACATACTTTTTTTTAATGGAACACCCTATATACATTTCAAGCGAAGCACTCGTTCAATTTTCTAAAGGTTTTAACGAGTGGTATCATCGATTATTAATCATAACACGTGTTATATATGGTAAGAGATGATAATGAACGTTAATAAAAATATATTTTTTAATGTTTACAATTTTAAACGATCTGTCACTTTGATAATAAATATTACAGTTGAAAGATAATCAATACAATTATTTATTTCTTTGAAATGTTTTGTCACTTTGACATTAAACTATTTTATTCATTAAAATCATGTGAGAGTCAACATGCGGTGATAAAATTATCACCGATTTGATAGCCTATTCAGCGATTTTGTTTTTGTATTTTAACCAATGAAAGTAATCAAAAATGTACCATGTGACATGTGAATTATATTCTCAGTTTAATAATTTTGTTTTTACAATTTCTATTATAACAAGTTAGCCGTGAACAAATGACATATGTATGTATATATATATATATATATATATATATATATATATATATATACTTTTAATTAGTAGCTTGTCATTTAACAAACCTCTTTGAGATTGTGTAGTGTTTATTAATTTGTAAACACTTAAAAACTGTTTGAAATGAACTTTCCTGTTGAGGAATTAACAGACTGGGAGAATGTATGAAAAATTGTTTATTAGCATAAAGAACTTACAAAGAGAGTTATCCCGCACGAAGACAACCCGAAAAAATAACTTTGGAAAGGTTAGTAGATCGTTTTAATCGTACGCAGGAAAATGAATTTAACGTGATGCTTGAGGTTACGCATAATCCACATGTTAGTACACGTGAAACCTCGCATTAGCATATCAGTGACAGGTCTGTCTGAAGATTACTGCGTACAAATAAGATGCATCCATATCATATCCAGTTGCATCAAGAGTTACTCGAAGACGACTATCCCAGAAGGGTTGTTTTTGTGAATGGGCTCAACAACAAATCCACAATCAGACGGATTTCTTTGATTTTGTCCTCTTTGGAGACGAAGCCACGTTTCATAAAGATGCAACTGTGAAATAGACAAAATTTCCATTATTATTCGACAAGTAATCCCCATATTATAGCAACTCATAGTCAAACTAGGTGGTCTTTGAATGTTTGGGGTGGTATAGTTGGAGAGCACGTAATTGGGTCACATTTTTGCGATGGAACAGTGAATGGTCAGGTTTATTTGGACTTTTTAGAAAATCACTTACCAATACTGTTGGCAAACGTTCGTAACACTGCACCAATGTCAAAAAGTTATGCCTGGAAAAAATTATTGTTCGGTTGTTCTGTCTAGGGTATACAGGACGTTGAAATGAGAATGATTTTCGTGTACAATTGACCATAACTTTTGAAATACCCTGTATAAAGTAATGAAACCCTGTATTGGTAGTATGGGGAGATGAGCTTAATCTAAATTTGAAATAATATATAGGTGTCCCATTTAAAAAAAAGTATGTTTGGTTCATCCTGGTAATATGTAACACCCTGTAAATATGAAAATACTTTTATAATATGAAGTTTGAAGTTGCCTATAATTTTTGTAAACAACTTTTTTTGATATCTCCTTTAATAACGGATATATCGATTTCGACGCACTAATGCCGTACCCTGTATATACAGGGTGTCCCATTAATATTGCGATAAAATTCAGGGGGAGTTTCCATGACCAGAAATAAAAAATAAAGTTCTTGTGAACCTATATCCGAAAATGCTTCATTTCGGAGATACAGGGTGTTAAAATTTAGAAAAAATACAAGGTTTTTACTAATATCTGGAGAACCTTGATTCCGTAATTTGGTATATTTGTTTATAAAAACGGTAGACGTACTCTGACGTAATTTTATTTATTTTATCTATGCCAGCGGCGTCCGGGGACTCACTCCTGTTCATATTAATAAGTAAAAATATGAGACGCCACTGCTTTTTCTTAGGTTTCATTATTTTTTCTAATTATACAATTAAAAATACAACGTTTTTGTCTCTTTACTTTCCTTTTGAACAAAAAATTAATATCCTTGTGCAATTTCAATTTCAAATTTAACAATACATTTGACATACATTTAACAATAACTCGCTAAATAAGGGGTTCTCCAGATACTAGTAAAAAACTTGTAATTTCTCTAAATTTTAACACCCTGTATCTCCGAAACGAAGCATTTTCGGATATAGTTTCATAGGAACTTTCTTTCCTATTGTTGGTCAAGGAAACTCCTCTGAATTTTTCGCAATATTAATGGGACAACCTGTATATATATATATATATATATATATATATATATATATATATATATATATATATATACAGGGTTACTCATTAGTGCGTCAAAGTGCGATATCTCAGTAGGTATGAGTTTCAGAGGGAAATGTTTCCTATGTAAGTTTTTAGTGTAAGTGCTGCGTATTTTGAAATTATTTTCCAATATCATAAAATAAAAATAAACTTTTTTTAAATTGAACCCCCCAAATTGTGGTTGCCATATTCGGATTTATCATCAAATTTTAATGTTAATTTACCGTTTTCGAACTTGGAAAAATATGAAAATTTTGACGACTGCAGGGTTCCACAAAAATCGGTGCTGTTGCCTAACCTCTACGAATTTCGGAATCGGTATTCTGGAGCTCTAAGAAACCCTAATAAGCTACGTTTTGACGTATTTTAATTAAAAAAGTCCTCTAAAACCCCCGAAATATTTTATCAGAAGTTGCATGATTTCAAACCTCAATAATTTGCTTATTCCAAATAGAATACTTCAATTTTTATACCATTCTCGGATATATCGTCAAATTTTAAGGTCAATTTATTTACGGTGTCCTATTTTTAATATTTACCGTTACCGAAATATTCGGCAATTTAAAAAAATTACTTAATTTTTATTTTGATCAAGTCAACCGGCTACATGTTAACAATTCAGAAATGCATTAAACTCCAGAAAACTATTTTTAGACAGATGACATAACAGATTCTCGAACTGTCCCTCCTTTCGGTGATAACACAATTGCAGGCTTGCCAGAAAAGACCTATTTACTTCTCGTAACACGTCAATGCTTACGCTGTTTCTAAACGCATGAATTATTCGTTGTCTCATATATTCTACAGTAGTCGGAACAGTTTTGATATACAACGTTTTTTATGTGACCCCATAGAACAATATCTAATTTTGTTATGTCTGGCGATCTAGGTGGACAAGAAACGGGACCGCCACGGCATATCCATCTAACTTCAAATTCTCGACTTAAGTGATCTCTGACATTCAACGCAAAGTGCTCAGGAACACCGTCATGATGTAGCTACATATTTTGTGTTTAAACAACAGGAATGTTTTGAAAAGGTTGGGGCTAATCATTTTGCAAAAAAATCAAATATTCAGCACCATTTAAATGTCCGTTAAAGAAATGTGGCCTAACTATAAAACCACCCACAATACCACCCTAAACATTTACAGTCCACTGTCGCTGCAAATGAACTAACCTTAGTATTTTTAGGTTTTCCGTTGCATAATAGTGAAGATCATGATGGTTTGGGCTACCACTCTGAGTGAAAGTTGACTTGTTGGAGAATAATACATTTTGGAAGAGGTTAGTTGTTATTTTTTCAATTTCGAACGCCCATTGGCAAAATGTTCTCCTGTTCTCCCAAATCAGGACCCAACAGTTCTTGATGGAGGGATATACTGTAGTCTTTAAAATTTTACTAACGGCTTCCTTGGATATTATTGCCGAACTGGTAGAAGGCTCCGAAATTACAGACAGCAAAACATTTATTTAGTTTTCGTCGCTTGTCCTCTTAGCCCTTTCACATTTTTCATTTTTCACATCACCTATTCTAATAAACCTTACTTTAAGTTTTTCTAAATTTCTAACTGAGGGTTGTCTTCTACCGGAATATTTTCGCGCATACATCCTTTGAGTTAGCAAACAATTTTCACCAGAAGATCCCATAATGAAGATCATGTCAACCTGTTTCGTTCTTTCGAAATTTATCTGTATTTAATTAACTACAAACATTAATATGAGATAAGAATGAAATATTCAAAACGAGTGTCTAACTATTCACCAAGTGGAGAATAATAAAAAATTTTAAAACTTGTGTAAGAGATATTTAAAAAATATGTCTTTGGATTGAAAAGAAATAAGAAATAATGAACGTACAATTCAATACTACGCGTCACTTACAAATACCAATGGCATTTATGATATTTTAGAAAAAAAAAATGCAGACATGACAGGACGTTTTTTTTTATTCTATGTCTACATGTAGCCGGATGACTTGATCAAAATAAAAATTAATTTATAATTTTGTCGAATAATATGAAAATGTAAACTTTCACCATTAACACTCATAATAAAATACTTATCTTTTTTGGGATTTTTTAATGGTGTACTTTAAATTATACAATCTAAACGTTTCGATAACACTTACAGTTATCTTCGTCAGTAGTAATGTTTGTTAAAAATTGTTAAAGATGTAGTAAACAATTTTGTCAAATTTGAATAATATAATAATAATACTAAACAATTATTCAAATTTGACAAAATTGTTTATACATTTTACAACAACTATGACGTAACGTATCAAATTATAATAACATTAAAAATCCCAAAGATAAGTATTTTATTGTCGAATAATAATTCAGAAACGGAAAATTTCAAAGATAGAACACATTACATAAACTGCCCTTAAAATTTGACGATAAATCCGAAAACGGTATAAAAATTAGGGTATTCCATTTGAAATAAATAAGTTGAGGTTCAAAGTCATGCAACTTCGGAGAAATATTCAGGGGGTTTTAGAGGATTTTTTTTAAACTAAAATACATCAAAACGTAGCTTATTAGGTTTTCTTAGAACTACAGAATACATGGCACCGATTTTGGTGGAACCCTGCAGCTGTCAAAATTTTCATATTTTTCCAATTAGTTCGAAAAGGGTGAATTTTTAAGATAAAACATCTTACATAAATTAAAATTAAAATTTGACGATAAATCAGAATATGGTAAAAAAATGGGGGGTTCTATTTATAAAAACCATAATTTGTTACTACCACACTTTTATGACGCATTCCATATATTGGAAAATAATTTTAAAATACGCACCTCTTAAACACCAAAAACTTTGATAGGAAACATTACCTTCTAAAACTTGTATTTACTGAGATACCGCACTTTGACACACTAATGAGCAACCCTATATATATATATATATATATATATATATATATATATATATATATTATATATATATATATATATATATATATATATATATATATATATATATATATATATATATATACAGGGTGTTTCATTAAGGCTGGCCACCGGCCATATTTCAGAAACTAGTGGACATAAAAAGTGGAGAAAAAATTCATTATAAAAGTCGCCACGAGAAAATCCTGGAAATTATTTTTAAGTTCCGTAATTCATCGCAAGGGGCGCAATTGAAAATTAAAAATAAAATTATAAATTTCTCCGAAAATTCCCACATTAAGGCATACCTTTGGTAACATCGTTAGAAAGCTTAGACAATTCTGCATCATTTTGGTCTAAGGCTCATTGGCGTACCGACCTTAATAAGAGTGGGGGAAGCTATTGAATGTGTAATCATTTAAATCGCTGTTATTTTTAAACGACTTATCCGATTGTAGTAAACCTAGGCTTGTTTAGAAGAAAAAGGTAAGTACTTTTAACTGTCGCATCCATTGGTACGCGATAGCTCATAATAAAATTGTTAGAGGGCGCAATTTGTAATAATACCAGTATTTTTGATTTTATTCAGAAAAATTAAATCATACGGTATAATTATGACATCATAAGCGGAAAGTAGCTTAAATTTGTAACAAAAAACGTAAATAACGCAATTTGATATCTTTATTTGTTTCAGAGTTATGGCGAAAAGAAGACTTTTTAACCGTTTAATTTAACAATTGATTGTTGCTATGGTTTCTTAAGGTGTATAGGTTGGATTAGTAATGAGGAATCTGCATTTATCATAGTCTGTGCCTCCCTTCACACTCTATCTAGGCTTAGGACTAATCCAAACTAAGCAAATTGCAAAATTTGGAGCGTGTTTAGAGGCCAACGGGCCATAACAACGATATCAAAGTAATGATTGATTTTTGTTTAAGAAACTTTTCAATAGAATGGTACAAAATCATGAACAACTGTTAAAAAACTAGTGAAAACCTATAAATGTTCAAATTGACGGCCGATTTGTAAAAACAACTATTAATTCTTCTTCTGTACGTTTATAACATCATATAAAACTTCTAAGGCATAATTCTAATGTGGTGTGTTTTAAAATAATAATCTAATTTGCTGCGGAACAAAGTCGGCTCGTTTCCATGGAGGTAAATAAATTGAAAAAGTTGTCAACTTACTTAATTTTGATTGATGTTGTGTTGTAAAAATTTTTTCCTTCATTAGTTTTGGGTTTCATTGTACCTTATCAGAAATTAGTGCCATCCTTCAAAAATGTCGTATACCAATGCCGAGGCTTACGACATGCTTGCCGTGTATTATGAATGTTTTCAAAATGCAGCTATTGCGGAACGACAATACGCTATCAGATATCCTGATCGACGGCACTACACTAGAAAAGTGTTTCGGCGAATGGCAACACGTTTAAGACAAACAGGAAATGTACGACGTATTCCACTTCCTGTCAGAAGACGTCGCATAAGAAATGAAGACAATAGTATTAATGTTCTTGCGTACGTAGAATCGGAGCCTCACGTAAGCATCAGGGAGATTTCCACAGAACTAGGTGTAAGTGTTGTTTCTGTGTTCAGAATTTTAAGGGATTTTAAGCTGCATTCTTATCATCTAGTTTTACACCAGGCTTTATCAGACACTGATTTTGACAGGCGGCTCGACTGTTGCTATTGGCTGAGAGACATGTGTAGTGAAAATCTTCGATTCCTTTCCAAAGTTTTATGGACCGATGAGGCTACTTTTGCTAGCTGCGGCAGAGTTAATTTGCACAATATGCATTATTGGTCGCAAACAAATCCTCACTGGATGCGCGAAGTGGATCACCAAAACAGATGGAGTGTAAATTTGTGGTGTGGTGTTTTAGGTGACAGAATTATCGGACCATTTGTTTTTCATGGACACCTAAATGGTGTATCTTATTTAAACTTTTTACAAAATGACTTGCCCAATCTTTTAGAAGACATTCCCCTTGACGAGAGAGCATCCCTGTGGTATCAACATGATGGATGTCCTTCACACTATTCCCGAAGAGTCCGTGATTTCTTAAATGTTAGATACCCAAATCGCTGGATGGGAAGGGGTAGTTTGTTTCCGTGGCCACCTAGATCCCCGGATTTAACTGTATTAGATTTCTACTTGTGGGGAAGAATAAAAGATATTGTTTACGAAACGAGACCAACCACCCGACAGGACATGATTCACCGAATTGAAATTGCAATAAATTCGATTCCACGAGACGAAATCGAAACAGCTGTTTCCAGTACAAGAAGAAGAATTAATAGTTGTATTTTACAAAACGGCCATCAATTTGAACATTTATAGCTTTTCATTTGTTTTTTAACAGTTGTTCATGATTTTTTACCATTCTATTAAAAAGTTTCTTAAACAAAAATCAATCATTACTTTGATATCGTTGTTATGACCCGTTGGCCTCTAAACACGCTCCAAATTTTGCAATTTGCTTAGTTTGGACTAGTCCTAAGCCTAGATAGAGTGTGAAGGGAGGCACAGACTATGATAAATGCAGATTCCTCATTACTAATCCAACCTATACACCTTAAGAAACCATAGCAACAATCAATTATTAAATTAAACGGTTAAAAGTATTCTTTTCGCCATAACTCTGGAACAAATAAAGATATCAAATTGCGTTATTTACGTTTTTGTTACAAATTTAAGCTACTTTCCGCTTATGATGTCATAATTATACCGTATGATTTAATTTTTCTGAATAAAATCAAAATACTGGTATTATTACAAATTGCGCCCTCTAACAATTTTATTATGAGCTATCGCGTACCAATGGATGCGACAGTTAAAAGTACTTACCTTTTTCTTCTAAACAAGCCTAGGTTTACTACAATCGGATAAGTCGTTTAAAAATAACAGCGATTTAAATGATTACACATTCAATAGCTTCCCCCACTCTTATTAAGGTCGGTACGCCAATGAGCCTTAGACCAAAATGATGCAGAATTGTCTAAGCTTTCTAACGATGTTACCAAAGGTATGCCTTAATGTGGGAATTTTCGGAGAAATTTATAATTTTATTTTTTAATTTTCAATTGCGCCCCCTTGCGATGAATTACGGAACTTAAAAATAATTTCCAGGATTTTCTCGTGGCGACTTTTATAATGAATTTTTTTTCTCCACTTTTTATGTCCACTAGTTTCTGAAATATGGCCGGTGGCCAGCCTGAATGAAACACCCTGTATATATATATATATATATATATATATATATATATATATATATATATATATATATACAGAGTGTCCCAAAATTAATGGGACACAGCACCAGTAAATTCCTTACAAGACAGTTAATTGAACCCAACATGCTTTAGTCCCAAAGTTGATAGTTTGTGAGATCTGGTAGTGTTTGTTAGTAGTAATGAAAAACTGAATGAATAGAGCAACGTAAAAAAAACATAGTAGCATGGTGTTTCATGAAACAAAATCGGAACTTAAAATAATTTCCAGGATTTTCTCGTGGCGACTTTTATAATGAATTTTTCTTCTCCACTTTTATGTCCACTAGTTTCTGAAATATGGCCGGTGGCCAGCCTGAATGAAACACCCTGTATATATATATATATATATATATATATATATATATATATATATATATATATATATATATATATATATATACAGAGTGTCCCAAAATTAATGGGACACAGAGCACCAGTAAATTCCTTACAAGACAGTTAATTGAACCCAACATGCTTTAGTCCCAAAGTTGATAGTTTGTGAGATGTGGTAGTGTTTGTTAGTAGTAATGAAAAACTGAATGAATAGAGCAACGTAAAAAAAAACATAGTAGTATGGTGTTTCATGAAACAAAATCGTAAGTACTAATGACATTTATTGATTTAACTTGGTGTATGTAATTAGATTGTGTATAGTACGACTATTATTAATATACTTAAAAGATGCCGCGACATAATTTATATTCCTACGAAGAGATGCGGGATATGGTATGCATTTATGCAAAAGAAAATTTCAATGGACATCATGCGAAACGCAGGTATTTAGATACCAAATAGAATGCAGCCTGATCACAAATTATTTAAAAATCTTTATGGCCGATTACGCGAGACTGGGCCGTTTCGTTCTAAAAGACGAGATGCTGGTCGCTCAAAAAATATTGCCCTTGAACAGGAGGAAGAGATATTAGTTCGCATAGCAGAAAATCCATAAATATGTTTAAGACGTATGGATGCCGCTACTAGTATAAGTAAATCATCAGTTCATAGAATGTTCCGTATTGAAAAACTTAAGCCGTTTCGCTTTACACTTGTACAAAACTTATTACCCGCAGATCTTCCAACTAGATAGCGTTTGTGTCGTATGTTCTTGGACATGGAAAATATCGATCCTATGTTTTTAAACAAAGTGCTATTTTGAGATGAAGCTACGTTTATTCGTCGCAGTGTTTTTAACTTTAGAAATAAACGCGTATGGAACAATGTAAACCTACATGCAGCAAGAGAACGTAATTTCCAGCACGAATTTAAGATAAACTTTTGTTGATGTATTATTGGAGATCACATATTAGGCGCTATTGAATTGCCGGAAACACTTAATGGACATTTTTTGCAACATGACTTTTGTAATCTTCTGCATGATTTGCCGTTAGATGTTAGACAAAACATGTACTTTATGCAGGTGCTCCTGCTTATTTTTTAATAGTGGTTTGCAATTTTCTAAATGTTCCACAACGATGGATAGGACGTAGCAGTCCGTTCCCGTGGCCCACACGCAGTCCTGATTTTAATCCGTTGGATTTTTGTGTTTCAAGCGACGTCTAAATAAAAGTGAACGACGCCGTGATAAATATACGGGCTGAACTATGGCAAAAAATCGTAAACGCTGCAAATGTTTTTGCCACGAAAGAAGAAATATTTTTTAATATAAGACAATCGCTCATTAAACGCTTAACAAAGTGTATTGATGTAAATGGAGGCCATGTTAAGAATTCGTTTTAGTAGTTTTTCTTGTAATTTAATATGTTAAAAGGTTTTAATAATAATCATAATTTTTCATTGGTTTTCATTACAACTAACAAACACCCCGTATCTCAGTAAATATCAACTTTTGGACTAAAGCATGTTGGGTTCAACCGACTTATCTTCTTGTAAGGAACCTAGTGGTGCTCTGTGTCCCATTAATTTTAGGACACCCTATATATATATAAATAAATATATATATATATATATATATATATATATATATATATATATATAGGGTGCTGGAAAAATGGCGTATTAACTCTTCGTTACTAGATTAGATAATGTTTTCTGAGCATGAAAAAAAATCAGGAAAAATTCTTTGGGTAATAGTAAATAATACTGTGGTTTAAAAATAAAAAAAAGTTGGCTTGTAACTGCATGTGTAAGCAAAGGTTATTAAGCTGTGTTTCCATGGATGTAATGCTTTATTAAACTTAAGTAAATTTTAAAATACTAAGTACATGTCAGCGTGTGCACTGTTTGAATACATTACCTATCCTATTTAAAATGCTGATATTTGAACAGAGTTTGTGAGTAAATAAATGTACTGTAAAAATTGGCAAATTAAATAACAAAATATTTTTACATTTTAATGTTATTGTTAATGTACTCCTTTTGAGTGTTTGAAAGCTTTGTTGCCAAATGAGATTTTTGTGGTTTTCAATACATTTTCAAAAAAAAAAGTTTTTCCATTTCTTAAAGATTCGTAGTATTGATGAACAAAATTGTTTTTTGTATAAATCAGCTGGAAATAATTATTTTTAATAGCTATAGCATTTCAAGATCCCCGCTTTGAACTTCAATATTGTCAAACATACAAGAGCGAATTTTTTTACTATTTTTCTCCCAGTCAGGGAACGTCCCTTAACAACGTACCGTAGAGTTAATACGCCATTTTTCAGAAATCCGTATATATATATATATATATATATATATATATATATATATATATATATATATATATATATATATATATATATATATATATATATATATATATATAATATACATATACATACTAGGCGTACCCGTCGCGCGTTGCTGCGATCTCAGAAAGGGGCATATTAAAATTTTGTGATACACGTGTATCATAATTTTAATTCAAGAGCATGTTAACCATTTTGCAAGGCAATCCGCCCATAAAAAAGTTTCACAAAAAAATTCAACCCCTCATTTCACCCTCTTAACGACGGATTTCGAAAAACCCTTTCTTAGTGGATACCTGCACTTTTTCAAATTTTTCAATTTTATACGCAATTTTCTTAATTTTCCTTCCCGTAAAAACCTTCTACATAGTATTCTAAACTTAAAAAATGAATGAAATCTATGAAATCGTTCTCAAATTATGGCGTGACCAAGGAAAATTGGCATTCATTTTTATATATGTAGATATATGTTTATTTTGAGCTTTCTGTGGGTGTTGATATGTCCAATATTTTTTTCCCGGTGTTGATACGCGTTTTGGTTTCCCCATTTTTAAAAGGACCATTAGGTTGTCGACTACGTTTCGGCTAGATCTCACTAGCCATTATCAGGTCTTCTTTGATCTGCTTCTTGTAACTCGTGTTAAACTAACTTTCTCCGCTTTCTCCCTCTCCTTACATAGTTGTCGTGTCATTGGTCTACCTGTTTTCATTTCACTAACGTTCACTTTCACTTTCACTGCTTTGTTTGTTCATTTTGTATACCTTTCACTGTATTTGCTCTTGCCAATATTTTATCCTTTAGGTAGGTTTCCATGTTTTCGGAAATCTGTCCCTTATTTAAGTTTTATGAGTTTCTTTGAAACCGATAGGATCACCACTTCAACCACTAGCGAGGCACTTAGTGACTCAACTACAACCACAGACCGAGCGATCAGAATCTTACGTAAAGGATTCAAACCACTTTATCGAGTTGCCGAAGAGACATACTGTCAGAAGAGATACAATACTAGTAAGCTTTGACGCGGTATCACTGTTTACCAACGTGCCCATAGAGAAAACATTAAACATCATTAATATGAACTTCAATCCACCTGAGGACATAATGAATTTAACAAAACACTGCCTTAGGAAAACCTACTTGATTTACCAGTAGTAATGGTAGTTGAAGGCTCACCAATGGTGTCACCACTGTCACCAGAGAGTGAAAATCTATTTCTGGAAGACTTTCAAACTCGAACCTTGAAAACGGCCACATTTAAACCTGCACTCTTTCTAAGATACGTAGACGACACTTTTGTCACATGGACACATGGAGAAGAAAAACTAAACAAACTCTTAGAACAAATAATATACACGTTAATATAATGTTCCCCATAGAGGTAGAAAAGGATAACTAACCAACTACAACTCCTTGACACACTGGTGTATAACAAAGACAATGGAGAACTACGGCATACTGTGTATATGAAACACACACCGATACACACCTACGCGTCAACTCACCTCAACATCCCACACAGCACCAGTCAATCATAAAAACGTTGGTGGGAAGATCGAGAAGATTTGCAGACGCAACAACGTTGAAGAAGTAATGGACAAACTGAAAGCAGTGCTATTAAAAAATGGTTACTCAAAAAAGGGCCTCAAAGCAGCATCCAAACCAAAGAAAACAGAGACTGGGGAAAACGAAGAAAAACCAATTGCTAGAGTACACCTTCCATACGTCAAAGGAACCGCGGACAGGATTAGTAAAATACCAAAGAAGACTAAAATATAAACAATACTCAACGCATCAAGGAAGATATCTACTATAGTACCTAATCCTAAAACTAAGATATCGCTTGAAAGACAAGGAGTGTACGAGATACCACGCCAATTGGCTTGATTGAATCGCGACCACAAGAATTGGAAAAATTTCTAGCAAAACAGCTGTAATTATACCCCGAGGAAGCCAAATCATATGTCAAGAATGCCAACCATTCCATTGTATTGCTGAAAAAACAAAAAGCAACAGCGAACAGCATACTAGTTTTGACGTTGTGTCATTATTTACTAACGTGCCTATAAACGAAACTCTAAATATCATCAAGAAAAACTACAAACCATCGAAGGACGTCATCAATTTAACGGATCATTGTCTAAAAAATACATATTTGATATTCCAAGAGCAACGTTATAAACAAACATAAGGAGCGTCTATGGAATTTCCACTTTGTCCAATCATAGTTAACATGTTTTTACAAGATATGGAAGTAAAAGCACTACAAACAGCTAAAATACAAACTAACGGCGTATCTAAGATATGAAGATGACACGTTTGTGATACGGTACCATGGAGCAGAAAAACTAAAAATAGTTTTGGACCACGTAAACAGTGTACATAATAAACTAAAATTTACGATGGATTGGTGAACGTGAAATAACTGCAGTTTCTGGATTTTTGGTTTACAAGAAAGAGAACGGACAACTAAGACACCCTCCGCAGGAAAGCAACTCATACAGACATATTCTTCACAGTTACAATCAGTGATAAAATCTCTGATAACTAGATCAGAAAGGCTAGCAGACAAAGAGAACAGAAAAGAAGAAAAGGATAAGCTGGAGAGAGCGTTACTAATGAGCGGTTTTAAAAAGCAAACCTTAAAGCAGCGGCTAAATCGAGAAAATCAAACACAGAAAAAGACGAAGGGAAACCAATAGCCAAAGCTCGTCTACCAGATATCAATGAAAGGACAGACAGGATTAGCAAAGTACTGCCCATAAACAACATCGCAACAGTATTTGGAACGACAAGAAAGGTATCGACGATGATAAGCAATCTAAAAACCAAAATTGAACACGAAAATCAAGGAGTGTACAAGACATCATGTACCGTCTGTGAACATACGTACATCGGCCAAACTAACCAAGAAATCAATGTGAGGATACACAAAAACTCGGTGATGAAGAACCAAACCATTTCATCTTTAGCACAGCATGTACAACCAACATCACATAATATCGATTGGAATAAGACTTAAATGCTGGTCAACATAGAATACAAAACACAACGGATAATAAGGGAAGCCACATAAAAACGGTCGCAAAACCCAACGTGAAAGCAAAGCCAATCAATTCGGTATTGTTACACGAAGCAGATCGAAACAGCAGACTTGAATATGACCAGTTCTTTTAAGAACAAGTGAAATATGGATACACAAGAATAAACCTGGAAAAACAATATATATATATATATATATATATATATATATATATATATATGTGTGTGTGTGTGTGTGTGTGTGTGTGTGTGTGTGTATACAAGAGTGCAAAATTAGTGCGTAATTTTTATGTTGCTCCGTAAATATTTTAGATAGAGAAAATCTTTAAATATGAAAGCTGTGTATTAGCTTCTTCCCCGTAACCTAAAAATATCTACAATTGTACAGGATATTGCATTTTCGGATACCAGTGTACATCTTAAATATTTCAAATTGAACACCCTGTATATTTTTTAATATTCTTATTCAATTGCATACCTGGATTTGGTTTTTTACATTATGATCAGCCGTTATAGTCATATTTTTCCTAAAAAGGTGTTATTCACCTTTTTAGGAAAAATATGACGTATGCGAACAACGAATAAAATCTGCAGAGGACACATTATGACAGATTAATAAAAAATATTTTGTCAAACGTTCGACAAGATTATCTACTGTTAAGTTAAATTTCGTTGTACAGGGTGTCTGCTACGGTGGTACAAGTGCAATTTTGTCAGTGGATTAATAATAAATTGAATGCCGAACCAGATTTTTGAACTGTGCGACTTTTAATAACCGAGGCCTCCCTAATAAATGAAATTTCCATCATTACGCTACCGATAAGCCCGATTCTCTGAGAGCTGTTGATCATCAATATCAGTGGTCAATAAGCGTGTGGGATGGAATTTTCGGGACACAAGTTGTTTGTCCACATGTTTTGACATCCACCTTAACGGTCAAATCTATCTCCACTTTCTTGAACATGAATTGAACGATTTACTGCAGCATGTCCCTAAAAATGTTGCCCCTAGATTGTGGTACCAACATGATAGTGCACCTCCACACTCTATACTGTATGTTCGAAATTTTGTAAACATTAGATTCCCTGGTCGCTGTATTGGACGTGGTGGTCGACAGAACTGGTCTGCTAGGTCTCCAGACCTATCTGTACTAGATTTTTACTTTGGGGCCGTATAGAGGACATTGTGTGCCAAACTCCTCCAACTATTAGATATGAAAGAGAGAATTCGTGATGCTTTTCGTCAAGTGACCCATGGCATGCTAATTGATGTTCAACGTTCATTTACGGAACGAATTCAACTGTACCTTCAACAAAATGGCGGTGTGTTTGAACACTTATTGTAAATTGTTCTATTATTGCTTTTGTTAATTTCATTATGTAGGTGTTAACATTTTGTAATAAAAACAAGTCGTTGCTTTGTGTTGATTTGAACATTTAATATAGCCTTCTAAAGTTACAATCGCATAACACGGTCCTGTTATACTTAAAAATGCAATAATTTAAAAAGTGTCAACTTAAGGTATAGGAAAGCCAATAACAAATCGAAACAAAATTTATTTCTGTATCTGAATCACTTACAAAATACAAGGCGTTCCATTAAAAAAAACTGCATTATGGCAAATCGAGATACAACGGAATTTAACTTTCAATTTTTCGGATGATAGTAGATAATCTTGACACGGGTTTGACAAAATATTTTTGATTAATCTGTCACGATTTGGTCGGTGCAGATTTTATTCGTTGTTTGCATACGTCATATTTTTCCTAAAAAGTTGAATAACTCTGTAACGGCTAATCGTAATTAAAAAAACCAAACATTAATAGATAGGCTATTGATGACAGAGTAAGAATATTTAAAAATATACAGGCTGTTCAATAGAAAATATTTAAGTCGGGTGCTGGTATCCGTAAATGCAACACCCTGTAGAATTGTAGATATTTTTAGGTTACGGAGAACTATCTAAAATAGTTACGGAGCAACATAAGAATTACGCACTAACTTTACACCCTTCATATATACACAGTGAGATTGTTTTCATTATTTGTATAGCGATGTCGGAAATAAGAATTACACATTTGCTTAAATGGGGAAAGATTTGCTTCTCTAGAAGACTTAATCCAGATACGCTTTTGTTGATTTAAGAAAATGCATGGCTTACTAGATATGTCTAAAAAAATTAAATTCTCCAAAATCGTTTCAGCGCTTTAATCCGTTTATTTCTAAAGACATATAAAAATTGTTTAAATACTATTTGTAGATAAATAACGTTACCGTACTAGTTTTTAACTTTTGCTTAGCATGTTTAAGTTATGAGGCAAAGTTGAATTTTTTTAAATGGGAGTTGGTTATGACATATTTTAATAGTGCATTTTTTTCTGATTGAAATGATGTAAGGGTTGTATCTCTTATTTTAATAAATAAAAGGACAATACACGTTTTTCTATTATTAGGTTTAACAAAAATCATATATTGTAATGGAAAACAATAGTAAAGCAACTGCCGCGTTGTTCATCTTCATATTTGACAGTTCGTTCGTTCGTGTAATTCTCATCGGTTTTGTTAGTGTGGAGTTGCTGAAAACTAATTATGGTGTATGCAAATTTAGAGAAGCTTGATATGATCGAATGTTACATTATTTGTAACAAAAACAGTCAACGAGTCGACGAACGCTATTTTTTACTGTATTTTGATCGCCCTCAACCATGTTTAAGAATTTATGTAACAATTTAAAAGAGTTTGGGAGTTTTGTGAAGCCCAGAAGGAGGGGCAATATTGATTAAAACGTGCAGATACATGTTCTAGCTGTTCTTAATCGAAATCCATCTACATCAACACACAAATTGCACAAGACACTGTTATTTCACAACGCACAGCAGTGAAAACTTTAGCAAAACGTAAATACCATCATAAATATTCAGTAGAACAAACTTTGCACCCTGGTGATGATGAAAGAATATTACATTTTTGTAATTGGTACATAAATATATGCCATGAAAATAACAACTTTCTGATGAAGTTCTTATGGACCGACGAATCACATTTTACACACTGTTCAATCGCCATAATGAATACTGTGCCCTTAAGCAAATCCTCACCGTTTACAAGAAAGACGACCTCAGATTAAGTTTGACTTCAATTTATGGTGCGGTGTTATTCGTTTGCAGCTTGTTGGGCCATTTATTTTTAATGGGATTTTAACTGGAAATCGATATTTGGAATTTCTTGGGGAATTTTTGAACAATATCTTAGATGAATTAAATGTACAAATTCGTGCAAACATACAGTGATAAGAACACGATGGTGCCCCACCCCACTATCACGCGCAAGGTAAAAGATATTTAGATGACATTGGATAGTCCTGTTTTATGAGCTGCACGTTCCCCTAATCTTTCAGCTTTAGACTTTTTTGTATTTGGAGTAATATAAAATCTCATATGTGTGTGATGATATGCAAAGCTGTATTAATGCGTTTAATAGATTAGATGGGCGTAAAATTAGGAAAGCTGTTATTTCCATGTTCAAAAAGCGTCGCATGCGTGTCGATAATAATGGTGGACATTTCGAACACTTACTGTAAATTTCTTTTATTTTTCATGGCAAGATATGATTTTTGTTAAACCTAATAATAGAGAAACGTGTATTGTGGTTTTATTTACTAAATTAAGTGATACAACCGTTACATCATTACAATCAGAAAAAAATGCACTATTAAAATATGCCATAGCCAACTATGGTTCCCATCTAAAAAAAATTCAACTTTGCTTCATAACTTCCCAATGCTAATTAAAATTAAAAAACTAGTACGTTGACGTTATTCGGCAGAAAACCATCTACAAATTGTATTTAATCCAATTTTATCTATCTTTAGAAATAAATGAATTGAAGGGCTGAAACGATTTTGGAGAATCTGGATTAGTCTTCTAAAGAAGCAAATCTTTCCCCATTTAAGTAAATGTGCAACTATGATGGTTTCCAAGATCCCATACAAATAATGAAAAAATCACTGTATGTATATATATATATATATATATATATATATATATATATATATATATATATATATATATATATATATATATGTGTATAAAACTATAACTTAATATTTAATCACATTTCACAATACGTCAATATTTAATGTTTAATTGCGTACTGAAAAACTAAGGAAATTCAAATAAATATATGTCGTATTAAATAAAAATTTTAAGCGGAAACAGTCAAATAACATTCAAAACTTGAACTGGTACTAAAACTGGAAACAATTGCAAATATAAGAAGCTTTTGAAAATGCGTAAATCAACAGTTACAGAACATGCAAACAAATTACCAAATTTTTAAATTAGAATACATCCTACCTCTATGGGTACTTGAAAAAAATTTATACTTTTTAGTTAAAAGAAATGCGTGTAGAAGGTCTGGTTTTGAATGTAAACCTCGTAATAAAATAAACTTAAATCTTCTGAGGTTGTAAAAATGACAGAACGTCGATATCGGATAGAGATTTAGAGGTTATTTGAAAACGAAGCTTTCAATTTTTAGAGGCACAAATGCGAGCAACGATGTTGATCAAAAAAGCATTTCCACAATAAACATTTTACGTTTATACATATTACAGGTATTTAAATACATGTCTAGTGAAATTAATTACATACGTACCGGTTTAAATTAACATGTTTGAATGAGATGTTTTTTTTGGGATTTTTCCTTACGTTTAACATTTTGTATAAGAACATCAAGTACATTCACATATCGGAAATTGAAACCCAAAAGTTACAAACAAATATCTTTTTGAATAGTTATTATGATTTAACAAATGAATTATTTTACTCACTACAGTCAACTGTATTACATTAATTTGTCCTAATTTAGCAGCTAAAGAACATCATTCTAAGACTAGTTGTTTAACTACAATAATAAATATAATTTTTAATCGTACCTCTTTTGTTGGTTTACCGCCGGTATTACAAAAAAAGTAAATATTTTATATTATTTATACGAGAATATTTACTTATGATTGTAAACGCAGGATGTAAACAAAGCAGCTGCGTTTACATAAACGTAATTTGATTTACCTTTGCTCTTTATTTTATACTATAAAGTGCTTCTTGTGTTTGAGGTACAAGGAACACTTGCATAAATAAATCTTTTTTTTTTCTGAGTGTATCTAGTAATAATATTGATATAACGTAAGAACCATATAAATTTCACTGCAGAACCTTTTTTACTTTTAAATATCTACATTTTTAGTGATTTGTAAACCTTTA
The DNA here is from genome assembly GCA_036346205.1 of Vesta saturnalis. NCBI lineage: Eukaryota > Metazoa > Arthropoda > Insecta > Coleoptera > Lampyridae > Vesta > Vesta saturnalis. Next base: position 725,670 of record JARFJB010001721.1, read on the forward strand.
CTTTTCTTTCAATTTTTTGGAGTGTTATTTTTCAAGGCAGTGTATAATTAAACTGAAAGAAAAATTATATTTGATGATTCAGTTTCTAATCAAAATTGGCCAAGTTTAAGCGGTGAGTATTTTATAATATTCCAAGAGCACATTTGGTTATTAAATTATTACAATTTTAAATGAACACGTATCATATTAACCTGTCTAAAATCATTTTTTTATTCTATTGTTTGTATTATTTGTTTTTTACTTTTCCACTACATACATCGTATACAGAGTATTCAGCATAATATACATACTTCAAAGAAAAGTTTCAAATAAAGGTTTTATGTCATGTTTTCCGTATTGTAAACCTACCTTTAAACACGACATGCCACAAATACTTCGTTATTTTAAATACAACATCCTACATATAATGACTTCCATAATAATTGCAACACCTAGAATTTATTGAACGATTTTATTAAAATATTCGTCAACGATGTCTTTCATTAAAACAAACAAACGATTAAAATTTGAAAACAAAAGAACAAAAGTTAAAAATGTTTTTTTCAATAATGAGTTGCTCCGTCACGATTTGTAATGCACTCATATAGACGGCGTGGCATGCTATCAATCAAGTGATCTATAGCTGCCTGCCTTATATCAACCCAAGCTTTCTGAATCCGTAGCCGGAGATCGTGTAAGCTATCTGGAGGGTGTGGTAAATTACCCAGTCGCATACCTACCTCATCCCATACATGTTCAATGTATGAGGGCACGCATTATCCTGTTGAAAAATGGGATTTTCCAGTCCCTGAAGATATGGAAGCGCAACTAGTTCTAGCACGTTGGCAATATAACCAGCGGCGTTTAAGTTGCCATCAATGAAGAACAAGGGTGATCTGATACCATAACGTATTGCACCCCATGTCATCACTCCTTGTGTGAGGGCTGTGTTGCCTTCCACATAAAATGTTGAATTTTTACGTTCTCCACGCATCCGTCTGACCCTCCTACGACCATCGTGGCCTACAAGCAAAACCGGGACTCGTCACTAAACATAATTCGATGCCATTCTTGCGCCCAATTCGCTATTTCGTTGCTCCATTCTAGCCTGCGTAGACGGCGAAGTGGTGTAAGAGGAAGATGTAAAAATGGACGATATGAACGCAGCCTATAAAACCTTATCCGGCGATAAACAGATGACATTGACATTCTGGGTCTTACACCTCTCATCCAATCATTTGCAATTGATCAAGTTGTTGAAAATCTGTCTCTTGTGGCCAAAAGTCGTACGTACGTCGCGATCTGTAGTCCTGCGGGGACGTCCAGATCCATGACGACTTTGTTACACCCCATCCCCGGACCATTTGAACCGACATCTCTATACCGTTGTAACATTTCGGTTTACACGACGAGCAATTTCTTTAAGCGAAAGTCCGGCCTGTCGCATGCCAATAATACGGTCAAGTTCAGAATCAGTTAATTGGGAAAAATGTTGTTTTTTTTTTATGATTGTGGACCTGAATAGGCTAAATTTGGCCTATCGTGCTAAAGCACTCAGGAACACTTAGGAGGATGGATAGAGGGATAATGAATTGCCAATAGATGCCTATGAACAGCTATCCTAAATTTTCTCATATCATAAGTGATAGGAAAACAGGAACTAGGGAGATCATTCCAGAGTTCAGAAGCCATGTAGAAAAATGTGGATTGCGCCCGTTTGGTACGACAAGTGGAGATTTGTACTGCATACTGATGATGTGAATGACCGAACCGAGTGTTTCTCGAAAAGATAGCCCGAGATGGTATCAAAGAATACAATTCAGCAGCACAATAGCCGTTGTAATAACGATAATACAAAGAAAGAACAGAAACCATCGTTCTATGCTGAAGGCACTGTATGTGAGAAGTTAAGGACGGGTCATTTATATGCCTAATCGCTCTCTTTTGAATACGATCAACGATATCGAGAGCGTATTGGGGAGCACTAACCCAGACGTGAGAATTACATTCCAGGTGAGGCCGAAGGAGTTGTCGAGAGGTAAAGTACTGCTAAGATCTGTACAAAAAGCCTATTTTACGAGCAGCTGTTTTGGTATCTGACAAAAGATGCTCAACCCGTGAGAGATTTGAAGATACAGTCATACCCAACAGAGTAATATAGTCTGAAAACTTAAGAACTGAGCCATTCATACTTACAACAGGAAATGATCGACCTTTTTTGGCGGACATAAGACATAACACTGAGTTTTGTTAGCATTAAACTTAACTAGATTATTGCTTCCCCATTCGAGAATACGTTGAATGTCTTTGTTGATTGAATTTGCCATTTCAGCTTTAATTTCTTGATTTGACATAGAAGGTGGATTATCACTATGAGTAGACTGAGATGAACTACAGTGAAGAGTGCTATCGTCAGCAAAGCAATGGATGGGGTTAGTTGTTGAAGAAATAAGGTCATTTATGTACAGCAGAAAAAGTGTATGTGCTATAACGGATCCCTGTGGTACGCCCGCGTTAATGCTAACTTGTTTTGAAAAAAAGCCATCAACTACGACACGTATTCGTCTTTTATCAAGGAGGTTGACGTACTCTTGGTATTGTTTCCAAGTTCAGAACGAAATTGTGAACAAACAATTTGCAAAATTGACAGTTAATTACACACTGATTGATTTATTTCTTCAAATTTATTATTACTAAGTGCAAAGGAAAAAACAAAAAAACCAAAAAAACTACAAGCTAGATTTTATTCAAATTTTAATCGTTTGTTTGTTCTCATGAAAACCATCGTTGACAAAAATTTCAATGAAATCGTTCAACTAATTCTAAGTGTTGCATTTTTTATGGAAGTCAGTATATTATCACATTTTTCGATTCCTTGTTAAGTTTAGTTGATAACCAAACATTTAGTCTATACCGCACTGTTTTTGAACTCTAAAGTTTGTTTCAGTATCTTAAGAGCGCTCATCTTTATAGGAAAATGCGTAAGTATATTTTTTAAATGCAGTTCAATTATTTATAACCTTTCATGTTGTTTCTCAATATGAAACCAAATAAGACTAAGAAAATTAGTTAAATCAAATTTAAAATGCATTTTAAATAGTTTTATAGAAGTGGGCGGCTTTGAAATTTTTTTTCAGATTAGCATCTATATGTCTATCAACTTCTATCTGGCGTCTATAGACATTCATTGTTATTGCTGTTTTTATAAAGTTGCCTATTTCCTATATGAACACACGTAGAATAAGGACACCACACCGTCAACTTTTTTTGTGACGTCATAAGCCACGCCAGTAGTAAGGTTAAGCGGATTCTGGCGCGGGAAGTGACGTCACTCCAATCAGCGACGTGAGCGAGCACTTAAGTCCCGTCCCCTTCACAAGATGGCGGCGGCGGACCAATGAGAAACGAGGGCGTGACCCCATCCCAGTGACGTCGGACCAATGGGAAAGCAGTATGGGCCCCTCTCCTGATAAGATTATCAAGAGGCCGGTCCATCTGCTGAGCAATGAGAGAAGTGGCAGCAATCTTGGAAATATTATCAAGGGGGCTGACCCATGCGTGGCCCAATAAGACGTGGCGGCCATCTATAATACTATATTTCTCCCGGAGAGATTAACAAACGAACTAACCGAGGAGAAGGTATATAGTCTTCAAGCATGCATTGAACATATCGCAATCGTTTATGGTGACTGCATAGATACTGGTAAAGCTAAAATGATGGCTAAACTATCCTATCTTAATAATACAGATAAGTTATTATTATTCTGCTTTTTGAAATTAATAAATGAAATTTATAGGATAGCATATCCTCTCAACGTCATCGGTACCTTATGTTATTATATAAAATTATATTATTACATTATATATTGTATATAAAAAATAATATAATAATAGAATATTTGTAATGTCTGAAGTTCCTACAACTTATAAGAGTTAACATAAAACTGCGCAGGTAAAATAATTAAACGAATTTATTTATTGCATTGAATACAATCTAAAATTATAGGAGCTGGTCCATCTACATGATCAAGGTCAGATGATTTATTCCAATGCTGCATACATTTTTTTTGTTGCGTAGTTGCTTGTCATCTCGATAGTAATGAGGTAACTTATTCCATGTTGAAAGCAAATTTTCAAGCTTGATTGTAACATTTCATATCTTATTACGCGTTGAATATTCTCTACCATATCTTCAAAGTCTAAGATTATATGATAATAATAATCAGTAAATAATTAAAATTTGCCTAGGTATATACTTATACTATAATTTCCGCAACTGTATGCACTTCCTATCGCCAGCACAGGTAATAAACAAATGTATGATGGGTTGGGGGGTGCAACTAAGCTTCATCCTCATTATTATTATGACGTCACATTTGATTTAATTCGCTGTAAATAGGGTGGTAACGTAGTTGAATAAGTAGTTAATTGAAATCAAACAGATGACATGGATGCTGAACAAGGTAAGTGAAATGAATGATATGAAAATAATAATGTATATCTGACATAGAAAATATATAGGAGGTTGATGATAAAGCTGATTATTCATGGACCCGAAGCGTCTAAAGGTAATTAGTACTCCGGTATAGACATCTCATTAAAACCTTTGTTGTAGAACGTTTGTTATTAACGTGGGCGCTATTTCTCATTCAAACTGAGCATCTAATATGTCAAACTCTAAAATCTGACGAATCCGGGAAAGCTATGTTTATAGGTTATGGCATAAAAATTGAATTGTTGTTTATTACCGACGAAGGAAAGCTAATCTGAACAAGCAGAGGAACCAGTTCAGTATTATTATGCGAGTTGGCAATCAACCTATCCTTTCGGCTGCGGATGTGATAAATGAGAAGCTGAAATATATAAATGATTATGGTAATTATCCGATTTATGAAGATTTTATAAATGAAGTCGCAGCTAATCTATGTAATGAAGGTCTGAGCGATGAAGAAAGTATATTACCTAGCGGCAAATTTTTCTGTCAAAATCTTAGCATGAATAGGTCATAGTTATAATGTAAAAGATTATTCATTTTTAGTTGAAATTGTGCACATCTTCCCACAAAAATTTATACAAGATATAACTTTCAGCATTAATAGACCATACTTATGTAAATATATAAAAATAAACGTATATTATGTAAAACAGTATCTAATAGAGATTGATAGAGGCTCCACATTTTAAAAAGTAGATTTGGTTGTGTTATTTCAACAGGATTGCATACATTTGAAGCATTTAGGTACACATATGACCTTCGATCAATTTGTAACAACCCATTTTGAGTTGTATTAAAATATACCGTAATTTACGTTCTTCGTTCATTTAGTTGTGAATAAGAAAGGATTTTAATTATTAATGAATAATAAGTATGTGATAGGCAACTTAATTTGCATTTTGGTGCAACTTAAGTTGCATATTTTCTTAGGGGTTTATATTCCCATATCTTTGAATTAATTTTTTGCGCACATTTTTTCGCGCACCGCTATATTACCTGATATCGTAAGCGTCCTTTTGAGCATTACTTGATGAACGTTGTTTTGATTAGGAAGCCATATTTGGGTTTCCACCTAAATTTTATGAAAAGTGCCCTTGATTTAATGGCACTTTTACTCACTTTTACTTACTTTTACACTTACTTTTTTACTTTTGCTTTTGGCATTTTTACCACTTTTGGTATTTTCGATGCTTATGATTGCAATTTTGTATTTAATTCAGATCACATTCTTTATTTGAACTTTCGAGAGAATGCAATAAACAGCAGACTATTCAAATTTCATGAAGATAAATTTGTAAGAAGTAAAATTCAACTTTGGTATGGGTTACAACGTACAGCATTGTTATTACGACATATTGCGCAATACATGTGCAAAGGTTACATCACCTTCGGTTTACATTTCCGTATTTCTTTAGATACCAGAGGTTATCAAAAACTTGTGTACAAAATTTTCAAACAGGTATATATACCTGTAATTTAAAGCTATTACAACTAGTTTTTAAGATATATCTTATATAATTCTAAATTTAAATGTTTAATAAACCTAGTTTGTATATCTTTTATTTTGATATTTTGGTGAATTTTTTATTGTATCCCCGGTTTAGTTATTCCGAGTATAATAAAAAAAAAATAACTTGGCGCCCGAGATAATTTTTATTATTGTTACATTGCAGTTACTATATTGATGCTAAGTGGAAAAAACTAAGCTGGAATTGTGGTAATTAAGCAAATCAAAAAAAGATTGAACCGTCCTGAACTAATCTACCGACTGACACAACGGCATTAGCTTTTATTGAGTGTTTTGGATCCCTGGTTATTTTAACGATTTGTTTTGAGAACGTTTACACCTATTTATTTATTATTAAAATATTTACACCAATTATTTACACCAAGGCTTTTAAACCACTATTTACAAATTTAAATCAATGCGCTCGCAATGTTGGCAGAATAAATACGATTCGTATGCATTGTAAAAGACTTTGATTACTGCAGATACCGAAGCGGATTTGTTTGCTATATCACCTACTTATAATGAAATCGCTGGGGTAACCGATTCTCGATATATCGTTGCCCTCATTCAAAAAATCAATACCCGTACCGGTGTATAAGGTGTGATATGCCCTTACATATAAAGTCTGGTTGTAAGGCATTCGAAGGTATTTGTTGACGTCAATATATAACGACATGTAGTTAATCACCGTTGAAGGTTGTATTTGCTACAAAACAGACGAGGTAGCTGACCCAGGAAGACATTATACAATGATTTTCGATGTATGTCTACAGGTATAGTTAGCACTTTTACGTCGGTCCTTGTAATAGGGTATCTTGCTGCAGTTGTTTCTAAAGCTTTAGCGTGTGTAATTAGAATCGTGGGGTTGATTCGCATACGTCTCACCAGCAAAATAGCGTCCATAATTCGCGTCTTGTGAGTTGAACCGTGCGCCCCCATTAAACTAATCAAATTTAGCCTTTAATTCAACACCGCTCACGAGAAACTTTTCTTGATTAAACAAATCCGAGTGTACGTGACCAATAATTTCGACGTATTTGCTGGTCGCTGCAAGTACTTGACGTTTTCAGAAACCGTTATTTGCGGCCCCCAGTGTATTCATCTGCCCGGATGTATCATTGTGTCATAAGGTACAACCAAAATGTGAACTCTTCGCGTCCTTTCCATAATTTCGGTGGTAGGCGTAGGTGTTGTTTGGTTGTTTACACCATCTTCTGATTTAAGTAAACCTCCACTTGCGAGGAATGCGAATGCATCCAATTGTTTACCGGCGCTACAACATCCGCGTCAGTAAGGGCTGTATCGTCTCGCTTTAGAACTCTAGCTGTATTGTACAAGATGGTCTGACTTAAATCTATGTAATCGTTTCCGTTTCCGGGAACTACAAACTCTATTGCGACGTCATCACTAAGAGCTGATAAGGGCCTGTAAAATATCCATTCAACACTCTCAATACTTGTTTGCGTCGACGGTAAAACGAACAAATATAATTCAAACTTGACCCATTCGCATGATTGGGCACCTAGAAAAGCCATTATTATTATCTTGAAAATGTATCGTGGTAAGTAGGCCTCTTCCTATTAGCAACAGCTCTCGGTAGAAAGTGGTAATTATCAGACATATGTACTCTTTTTTATCCCGAACCCTCCATTATTTTATCGATTTTCTCATCGGTTTTACGCTTAAGATTTGCCTCGTGAAATCGTTCTTGAAACGATTCCTTAACAGGTCTATCCTTTATACGTCACGAAGGGAGTGTGGAGCTTATTTTCCAATAGTCTGCGCCTGACTTAAACAGCGGTATTATACTTCTAAACATACTACCTAACCAGCTTCCTATTCCGTGACCACGTTGATATGTTGCGCATCTGTAGATGGAGTCGATACCGTTACCGGCCTGATTCATATAATATTGTTGATAAAGACAAACCATTATTGTACTTTTAAAGTGTAGCTTCAGACACGACGTCCCAAACTCGAATGGCAATGCTGTACCCGTACCTGTTTTTATATTAATCTCGATGTTTTCAAATTACCGTGCCATCACTAGTATATGGTGTGCAGGTGAAGAACCACATCTTTATGAGTCCCGTAAGCATAGTTTTCTGAAGTAATGATTATTATACGAACAAACTGAGATAAAACATCACCCACAACTTGCGGTTCAACGTTGTCGCGATAAATAAACATCTGGGTCGGTAATCCTATCCATATGCCGGCGGGGTCCGGTGGTATTGGTTCCATAGCCAAGCTGTGATACGGACGATAACCCAACTGTAAGGCTAAACGTGGTGAGAATCCGTAGAGCGAGAGGGAAGTTTTTAATTTCGTAGTGACGCACTTAGTTGTATTTGATCGTTAACAATTTACTTATTAGCTCGAGGTTATTTAGCTTGTTGCCAATTTCTTCTATGTTGGCATAATTCCCCGAAGCGAAAATGATTTTCTCGTCGTGTTGAAAATATGATGGACTTTTTTAATACAGTCTCTAACACATCCTCTTCTCTTGTACGTGGATCAATTGTATAATAAATTAAATTGTCTGTTGCACTAACAGCGGCAAAAGAACAAGGGTGCTGAATTTACGATATACCTACAACCTATTCGTTTTGGCAGTTGTGTAATAAAACTTGAAGTCATATTGTCAGGAAAATACGTCACAGAATTACTACTCAATAAGGTAAGATAAATCTCTCAGTTGCGAAGCTAACACCCGTCTATTAAATTTGTCACCGTATCCACGCCACTTGACCAGGTCCACGGCCCTTCTTTGCTAAAATCTTATCGACTTTGAATGGGGTGTGTTTTTTACTGTTTTTTTCTAACTGTGCCACACATTCTGGTATTTACAGTTAACAACGGCTGGTTTACACATTGTTTAATTTATCACAATAAAATATGAGACCTTTTCCGAAATATTCACTTAACAAATCATCTACAATAGAGTCTGCGTGGCCTTTCCAGGTGCGGTACCGCTTCCATATTTGGTATTCTTACCTTTAATATACTAACGAAAGGCTAATTGACATCTGCATGGTACCATAGACTCGTCGATTACGAGAGATGCACTAGGAATCATATTTCCTTTGTTCTTCATAAGCAACTGGTTGACAAGGAATTATTGGAAAAATGCCAACATTTGAGTAGTAGAAACATCTAACATAACTGTTGAACCAATATAAAGTGAGATTTGGCGATTCTACAAGTTCCATTGATAAAAGTGTAATAATCCTGCAAATCGTCACAGTAGTATAGCTATAGGGATCCTAACTCACCGTGCACGTACGCGTTCCCCGTTTCAAGGTCACAGGTTAGTAACATTGCCTATTTTAAGGGGTAGCTGCTAAGTAAAGGCCACGTGGTTTGTACTCCTGCCAAGGCCACGTGTTAGGTACCCCCGCCTCTTCAAGTCATGCTTGCACGAGTCCTTCAAGGTCACTAGAAAAGTTACTAGACTGTTGATTATCCTGAAGGTCATTGCCCTCAAGCAAGTCTATGCATGTTTCGAGGCCACGCCCTATTCTGAGAAATCAAGAAGGTGGCTCATTGTTTAAAGTCTATGCTTTCAAGGTCAGATAATAACGCTCACAATGAATCTTCAGACATCTTACATATATATATACACAATTGTAATTCAAGTTAAATGGATTGTACTCGTAATGAGTAAAAAGCATGCAATTGCAAAAATGCATCCATATAGTATGATTTGTAATATTATATTCAAGTACTGCATAATTGCAACGTGTTAGGTTGGTAACCCTGCTAAGTCAAGGTCAAAGGTAAAAAGTTGCAAGGTAATCAAAAATAGTATTCAAGGTCGAAGACTTACAGTTGTGTCATATTTCTTAGAAATATAAAAAGGTGAAAAGCTAAAAATAGAAATTGCCAGGTAATCATAAATAATTTTCAAGGTTAAACTTTTAGCGGGAAATATAAATTTTGGAGCTGATCATCATATTTCTAGTCAAGGTCAACAGTAGGTATTTAACAAGTTTAAGCATGTTGTAATATGTAGGACGCATATTTCTTATATAAATTGCAGCGAGCTGTATGTTGAGATCAGTCTGCAACACATAATTGTTAAATATGGAATTAACAGGGTTAAACCAAAGCACCTATTGCAAACCCTTTAAAAATGCGTGCGAGCTCGATATATCGAGAAAGTATAAAGTAACGAATATGGATATAATTAATACTAAGTATGGTGAACGTATAGTGATAGAAACGGGTGATTTTAAATGTGTATTGCCGGAACGCTTTTATGTATATTTCAAAAAAGAAGAAACACGAATTGAAGAATTTAAAACACTCCTAAACATGAAGGATGTGTTTATAAGTAGTTTGGGTGCAGCTGGCAAAACAACAAACATAACATTTTCTTTTAATAGTAGCACCCCACCATATGTAAAATGAGAGAGAATTCAGTGGTGGTGATGATGACATTTATAAAGATATTGATGATGTTATAAATGCTAAGTATAATATTAATTCATATAACACTGTATGTTTAATGGAAATTTTGTATTATCAACCTGCTTATCTAATGTATAGCATTTACTGAATAAAGAAATAACTATGATTTGTTTTCTCCTTTACCCAAAAATTCTGAAATTTCGTATACAGGTCCAATAAATTAGAGCGCCAATGATAGCAGTTTCAAAATTTGCTAAAATCAAAAAAAATTTGATAAAAAAAGATGAATTTTACCAAATGAAAATTTATACGTAAGTGAACGTTGTTAATTGCTTAATAAATCACAACTCCAATGTCCTTTACCCAAAAATTCTGAAATTTCGTATACAGATCCAATAAATAAGAGCGCCAATAATAGCAGTTTCGAAAATGTCCCCAAAATGTGATAAAAAAAATTTGTTTTACCAACTAAAGCAATATGAAATTGAAAGTTGTTAATTGCTTAATAAATCACAACTCGATAATTCTTTACCCAAAAATTCTGAATTTTCGTATATAGGTTCAATAAATAAGAGCGCCAATAATAGCAGTTTAAAAAATTCCCAAAAAAAAAAAAGAAATTTGATAAAAAAATTTTGCTTTATGAATTAAACTAATACGTAACTGAACGTTAATTGCTTAATAAATCACAACTCGATAATCCTTTACCCAAAAATTCTGAAATTTCGTATACAGATCCAATAAGTAAGAGCGCCAATAATAGCAGTTTCAAAATTCCCAAAATGTGATAAAAAAATTTGTTTTACCAACTAAAGCAATATGAAATTGAAAGTTGTTAATTGCTTAATAAATCACAACTCGATAATCCTTTACCCAAAAATTCTGAAATTTCGTATACAGATCCAATAAATTAGAGCGCCAATGATAGAACTAAAAAATTGGAAAAACTTGAAGGTCCTCTTTTACTATTGGAATATTAAAAATACATTTTTCCTCAATAAATTAGGCACCAATATGAAATATGATATAATAAAACCTTAATGTAACTAATTTGTAAACTATTTGTAATACGGTTTTTCTAAAATAGATTGTAACGATTTTCATGAAATAAAGTAATAATAACGCTCACAATGAATCTTCAGACATCTTACATATATATACACAATTGCAATTCAAGTTAAATGGATTGTACTCGTAATGAGTAAAAAGCATGCAATTGCAAAAAATGCATCCATATAGTATGATTTGTAATATTATATTCAAGTACTGTACTAGAATGGAATGCATAATTGCAATTATTGTTGTGTAAACGATAGACGTGTGCTTGAACTATGAAAGTGATAGCTGTTTCGCAACATTTCTTAGAAATGGTCAGGGCGAAAAGCTATAAATAGAAATTGTAAGGTAATCATAAATCTAAGAATAGAATTTTCAAGATCTACTCCACTTGAAGGTCACGACGATGATCTCATAAGCTATGCATAAAAAGTAGGTCATGAGTTCATTGAAGGTGAATACTCCACTTCAAGCTAAAAATAGAAATTGCAATGTCACCATCCTCATCATATTACAAGGTCAAGGCCCGAAGCTAAAAATAGAAACTGTAATGTCATCATCATCATCATCATCATATTACAATTCTTAGAAGTCTATAAAATAGTGTGTTCAAAGGTTATTGATCTGTATATCATAGCTAAAATGGCCGGTTCAAGTCCTCACTAAAAAAGTTGATCGCGTTACAGCTAAAAAGTATAGTGACAGCATGATCGTTGAAAGTAGCTTATGCGCGTAACCAGATATGTATGGTAATCAAAGAGATGGTTCATATCTGCACTAATGTAACATAGTGGGGTCGTTTAGAGTAACAATATAAGGAAATAGTGTAATGGGTAGTGAGTGTTGTGTCAAACATGTGGATGGCATACGCTCAAGAGCAATGGACCAAAGCAACTGACCTGAGAACAGCGGTGGAACGCTTGAAGCAAGAATTTTCAGCATTAGTATTCGATGCCGAACATGAGGCGGTTTACGGGCGAGGTGATTATAGTGAAGCGGAGTGTAACGTCCTAGTGAAAAAGTATGAAAAAGGAGTAAAGATATGTGAAAAGTTTTTAAATTTAAAGGAAATATGTAGAACATGTTTTGTAGAAGAATTGAAAGCCGCGCAATTGCATCAGTTTTGCAATGAAAAATGGATGGCATCTCTTGATGGTAGTAGTTCATCCTCATCAGATGCAGATTAGCCTATCGATACAATTATCAAAGTGCACTCTCCTCTAACATCATGATGCAGTAATATATAGGACAGTTCCGGTGTCAACTATAATTCATAAGCGTTCTCGAATCAATAAAGATGGATCTATCTGCATTGAACAGTAGCACTTTCTGTAAATCCTTCACGAACGTAAAAGACGCAAAATATAAAGTGATTGATATGAATACTATCAGTATGGGAAACATATTATCATTGAAACCCAGAACTTTAAGTGCATACTTACCTTAGGATTTTATGAATAGTTCAAAAGAAGATCGCATTGAAAAGTTTAAGCAATATCTGGTTGAGAATGATGCATTACCAGCGCCGGAACTGTAGGAAAGATGACTAATTTAACATTTCTGTAAAAAAATAATAACATATATATCTATGTATAATTGTTTGGAAATAAATTATATATTTTTTGTTGCAAAAAAAAAAAGAAAGTCTTCTATTTTTGATTAAATGAAGGGTATATCATAATGAAGAGAGCTGCTATTGATGAGACTAAAAAAATGTGGTGTATAATAATATGGTGTCTGCAGCTATATTGGCTAAGCTCTTCAAGGTTAAGATTTATTGGTATCATATTACAATTCATACCAACCAAAGCAATATCTGGTTGAGAATGATGCATTACCAGCGCCGGAACTGTAGGAAAGATTGCATTAGCGCATATACAACACGCTAACGAAGACAACCAGACAAAAAAAAAATGTAGCGTGTGTCTGCAGCTATATTGGCTAAGCTCTTCAAGGTTAAGATTTATTGGTATCATATTACAATTCATACCAACCAATCTTCAAGGTTAAATTTTATTGACAAGGTATTGAGAAGGTATAATATTACAGTTCTTATGTTAGACTCTTAAAGCTTCTTAGGAATAGCAAAATAAAATATACATATTATGGTAACATTTTGTAATACCTTTACTGGAGCATATCTATTTATTATTTGTTTTTCGCATTCAATTTTCGTTTAATGTGGTCCACAAGATATCATCATCATCTTTCCTAATAGGTCATCGCTTCATTATATTGTATACTAACCATACATTCAGCTTACTTAGAGACGTTGTCCGTAACTTATTACAAACCTAAGCAAACCCCGAGGTGTTGTCTATGCATGTTTCAAGGTCATCAAGCCATGTCACACCCCCTAGAGCCCTAAAGTGGTCTAAACAGGTAGCCGTTTCCTAAAACAGGTAGCTGTTTCCTAAAAACAGGTAGCCGTTTCTAAAACAGGTAGCCGTTTCCTAAAACAGGTAGCCGTTTCCCAAAACAGATAGCTGTTTGGTAACCGTTTCCCTCGAAGGTTATACGAGAGATCCATTGTTCAGGTGGAAATAGATTCAACATCTCAATTCTGAGAAATCAGGAACAAAGTGAGCCCATTGTTCTAGCCAACGGTTCAAAGTCTATGCTAACAATTTTGTGATGAATGAACAAAGACGATCCATTGTTCAGTTATAATTTCTAAAAATAGATTGTTATCTAAATACATCTCAATTCTAGGAAATCAAGAACTAAGACGATGCATTGTTCTAACCAACGCTTCAAAGTCTATGTTTATAATTTTCAAGGTCACACCTCTGATAACAAAGGTGATTCATTGTTTTGGCAAAAGCCCTCTGATGCAAACTATTTCTCAGGTTATAACCCAGCCTATCCATCTAGGTCAACAAGTCAACTTTTAACATTCCTTGGAGGTAAAATTCTAGGAAATAGCAAATAAGAGTTCCTATTACTGAATTCTAGTAATATAATCAGTTCGTGGAAACAAGAGGTTGTTGTCTATGCTGAATATCAAGGTTCCTGTATTGGCTAAACGTTATGCTTACAGTATCTGGTGGTTGCAAATTCTCAAGGTCTCCAAGAAATTTTCAAGGCCATATGTCCTACAGACCGATCTTACCCGACATCATTCGATCGAAATGTAGCCGAAACCTGCAGGATCAATTCTAAACGAGTCATGGAAACAAGAAGAATGATAGGCTAATATCATGGTTATTAACTAAATTGTAATAAAGCGTGGGCTCATACAATAGTCATCCAGGATGTTTCTCCAAATATAGATAACCGTTTCCCAAAACCGACGGTTGTTTCTCAACACAGGCTAAACTGAACTAGGTCAAAACCTAAACATCTGGTCATGAGGGAAGGTTCAAGTACAATCTGAAAGTAGTTTTATATTATAGAAAAAGCTAATCACCTACTTTGGGGGTAGTACTGATAGGTAGTAGTTTCTATAAATCCCCTACTTTTTGAGGTAAAGGGTAGCTTTTCCAATAGGCTTATCATCTAGGGGTGCATTTCTGACCCCGAGAAAAATAATGAATTCTGGGGATTTATTTCAAGGTCAAGTGAGTTTTCTCGTTATGCCAGAACGCGCTCCACGTCTCACTGACGTTTGAAGCATGCTTGTGGTGGGGGATTTAAATTTTTGGAGTCACTCACCCTCTGGTGGTGAAATCGGAAGCTTTTGGAGCTCTTTCAAGGTTAAACTGTAAGCGGAGGTTTAAAATGTTGGAGTTGGTCAAGGTCAAAGCTAAAAGTTGCAAGGTAATCATTCATATAAATCTAAAAGTTTTTGAGTAAGTTAGCAGTTTTGAAAGGATGCATGTTTATAATAAAAGGCTTCTCCGGGATTGCATTATTCAGTAAACTTTTATTGCTAGAAATGGTGAAAGTAATAAGAATGATAAGAAGAAAAAGAATTATTAAGTATTGACGAGAGGAAGAAAAGACTCGAGGTGTTAATCAAGGAAATAAAAAAATTGAGGGTAGATTTAGAGCTGTATGAGGTAAAAAAGAAAATGATGCAACTTCGAGTGAATGTGCCATGAAAAAAGGTGCATTATAATTTGAATGAGAGATGTATTAGTAAATAAGTAATTACGGTAGTAATGATAGTTATATGTAAATATATATGGTTTTAATCGCCTAATAAATCACAACTCGATAATCCTTTACCCAAAAATTCCGAATTTTCATATATAGGTCCAATAAATTAGAGCGCCATTGATAGCAGTGTCTAAAATTTGTTAAAACAATAAATGTCATAAAAAATTTTGTTTAACTAATAAAATTGATATGTAAGTGAACGTCGTTAAGGCTTAATAAATCGCAACTCCAATGTCCTTTGCCCGAAAATTCTGAATTTTCGTATATATATCCAATAAGTAAGAGCGCTAAAGATAGTAGTTTCCAAAATTTGTAAAAACCAAAAATGTGATAAAAAAAAAATTTTGTTTTATCAATACGTAACTGAACGTTGTTAATTTTGCAATTCACCTTTTCCGAATTAATTTTCTTCTCATATGCCTACACACACTTTATTTTTTAATTAAAATGAACACTGAAGTTTCTTATCATGATTTATTAAATTATTCAAATTATGTAGGAAGAAATGACCCATAAAACTTATATTACAAAGAAAGAAAGAAAAAGGTCAATAACATTATCCTGTTATATGAAATGTATGTCAGCATTTCTGTATGTGTCTATTTTAAAATAAATAAATACACTCTTTTATAATATCAGATTAATTTTTAACTCAAAAATTTTGAATTTTTGTATATATGTTGAATAAATAACAGCGCAAGGGATAGCATTAAAATAAATTTAGAATATAAAAAATTTCAAAACAGTCTTGTGAAAATAGTACATAAAGGTTGAAACTTGCGTACATTTATATTTATATTTATTTATAAATCAGTAGTCCTTTACCCAAAAATTCCAATTTTCGGCATGTAGACTAAACAGGCATGAGCGCAAAGATAGCACTCAAAAATTCTCAAAACTAAAAGAATGTGAAAAAAATTTCAATTATTAATGATAAAGTTTGCAGTTTTGATGTGTAAGTGAACGTTGTTAAGGCTTAATAAATCATAACTCCAATGTCCTTTACCCAAAAATTCTGAAATTTCGTATACAGGTTCAATAAATTAGAGCGCCAATGATGGCAGTTCCAAAATTTACCAAAATGTGATAAAAAAAGATGAATTTTATCAATGTAAATTTATATGTAAGTTAAAGTTGTTAACTGCTTAATAAATCACAAATCCAATGTCCTTTACCCAAAAATTCTGAAATTTCGTATACAGGTTCAATAAATTAGAGCGCCAATGATGGCAGTTCCAAAATTTACCAAAACAAAAAAATGAGATAAAAAAAGATGAATTTCATCAATGTAAATTTATATGTAAGTTAAAGTTGTTAACTGCTTAATAAATCACAAATCCAATGTCCTTTACCCAAAAATTCTGAAATTTCGTATACAGATCCAATAACATCCTGACTGAACATTTATTAAGTTGATGATAGAGAGTGACATGTTTTTGTAGAAGGTGATCTGAAGAAAAGTGATTCAAGCATTGATAACAAATAAACATCTTGTGCCCCCTACTCGATTTAAACATAGCATCGAATGCTAAACTGGGGCTGTACAATAGTGCAGAGGATCAAATTTGTAAGTACTTAAACAAGTTTACCGAAAATTTTCGAAAATATCAGCTAAAAGTAGAACGTTCGTTTTAAATACAAATCCGAGTACTCCCTAACGATCTAATATGAAATTTGTTCCAAACATTAACCGCATGTGCAAAACTAACATCATTGATTCAGTCATTATTAAGATGACTAAAAACGCTTCCAATTCCCCAATTCAAGGTTAAATATCACAAACTTGTTATAACTTGTATTTGACCTTATGCAGCATACAAAACTCGACTTATATGAAAATGAAATTTGATACTTTCACACTCTTTAGTTCATTGCCTTTAGATTGCGTATTCCCAAGAGCTTCAGTTCAGAAAGATGCAGATATTGCACTTTCTTTAGTATTATCTTTAGTGGGCGTTTACTGGTAATATCTAATAACCTAACATTGCTGACATGGCATGAAATACCTTTTCATGTCTAGATTATGATGCATTCATCACCTTTGCTTGCACAGCTCAATAGTAACCACTTCCACTTTTTTGTACACGTTAACAAATTTACATGTATATAATCATAATAATAATTTTATTTCAATATTCAGTAGTTACATACATACATACATACTATACAGATAAAATGGCATCAAACAGCAAACGCTCAAAACTGTCACTACAAAAGAAGAAGAAAGCCAACATACTGCAAGATGTATTAGTGTGGGGTCAAAACAAGTTGTTGAGACACTTGTAAGTGAAAATGAGATACCAATCATCTCTATACGCGACAGTGATGTAGAGGACGACGACTTTGCAAGGTTTTTTGAAAAGTAAGTATTCCTTGCTTAATGTATTGTTTTTGTGTGGTGATTTCCTTAATAAATATATTATTAACCAAACCAATTATTTTCTAGCATCACGCCCGCAACCACAGTTGTAGCTTCACTACCACCACTGCAGCCACCTACACTCCTCAATATGGAGGAATTGAAGCTTCACTACCACCACCACCACCACCACAGCCAACTACACTCCTCCAATACGGAGGAAAAAATTTAGAATTAATACGACCAGTGTGTTCACCACCACCATCACAAGCAATATCTCGGGATCCTACAAACTTGCAGCAATTTAAAATAAAAAGTGTTAGGTGGTTGCAGAACATTTTATCAACATACATTAATTCTGAAAAATCGGAAGTGTCAAAAGTGGAGCGATTAAATAATGAGTTGGCTGCAGCGAACAACAACTTACAAGTTGCACGACAGAACATTAAAAATACACAAAATGCGTTAAGAATATTGGATAGTTTAGACATTTAAGTTAGTTTATAATTAGGTACTAAGTAGTGTTGTGATTTTTTTCAATAAAAATTTTTTTATACTTTATTATTTTTCATTAACACACACACATATATATATATATATATATATATATATATATATATATATATATATATATATATATAAAGAAAAGTTAAGCCGATGTTATAAGTGAACAGAAGATGAAGTGTTAAAATTTTCATTTGAAACATAACCTCTAAAAATATGAATTTAATGCATAAAAAATAAGATATTCAATTGCAGTATATCATTGGAAATATACATATGATTTTATATATCTCGAATTTTTTGTGTAAATAGTGCGGACATTCAAATTTTTTTTTTACTTTAACTTACATATAAATTTACATTGATAAAATTCATCTTTTTTTATCACATTTTGGTAAATTTTGGAACTGCCATCATTGGCGCTCTAATTTATTGAACCTGTATACGAAATTTCAGAATTTTTGGGTAAAGGACATTGGAGTTATGATTTATTAAGCCTTAACAACGTTCACTTACACATCAAAACTGCAAACTTTATCATTAATAATTGAAATTTTTTTTCACATTCTTTTAGTTTTGAGAATTTTTGGAGTGCTATCTTTTGCGCTCATGCCTGTTTAGTCTACATGCCGAAAATTGGAATTTTTGGGTAAAGGACTACTGATTTATAAATAAATATAAATATAAATGTACGCAAGTTTCAACCTTTATGTACTATTTTCACAAGACTGTTTTGAAATTTTTTATATTCTAAATTTATTTTAATGCTATCCCTTGCGCTGTTATTTATTCAACATATATACAAAAATTCAAAATTTTTGAGTTAAAAATTAATCTGATATTATAAAAAGAGTGTATTTATTTATTTTAAAATAGACACATACAGAAATGCTGACATACATTTCATATAACAGGATAATGTTATTGACCTTTTTCTTTCTTTCTTTGTAATATAAGTTTTATGGGTCATTTCTTCCTACATAATTTGAATAATTTAATAAATCATGATAAGAAACTTCAGTGTTCATTTTAATTAAAAAATAAAGTGTGTGTAGGCATATGAGAAGAAAATTAATTCGGAAAAGGTGAATTGCAAAATTAACAACGTTCAGTTACGTATTGATAAAACAAAATTTTTTTTTTATCACATTTTTTGTTTTTACAAATTTTTGGAAACTACTATCTTTAGCGCTCTTACTTATTGGATATATATACGAAAATTCAGAATTTTCGGGCAAAGGACATTGGAGTTGCGATTTATTAAGCCTTAACGACGTTCACTTACATATCAATTTTATTAGTTAAACAAAATTTTTTATGACATTTATTGTTTTAACAAATTTTAGACACTGCTATCAATGGCGCTCTAATTTATTGGACCTATATATGAAAATTCGGAATTTTTGGGTAAAGGATTATCGAGTTGTGATTTATTAGGCGATTAAAACCATATATATTTACATATAACTATCATTACTACCGTAATTACTTATTTACTAATACATCTCTCATTCAAATTATAATGCACCTTTTTCATGGCACATTCACTCGAAGTTGCATCATTTTCTTTTTACCTCATACAGCTCTAAATCTACCCTCAATTTTTTTATTTCCTTGATTAACACCTCGAGTCTTTTCTTCCTCTCGTCAATACTTAATAATTCTTTTTCTCTTCTTATCATTCTTATTACTTTCACCATTTCTAGCAATAAAAAGTTTACTGAATAATGCAATCCCGGAGAAGCCTTTTTATTATAAACATGCATCCTTTCAAAACTGCTAACTTACTCAAAAAACTTTTAGATTTATATGAATGATTACCTTGCAACTTTTTAGCTTTGACCTTGACCAACTCCAACATTTTAAACCTCCCGCTTACAGTTTAACCTTGAAAGAGCTCCAAAAGCTTCCGATTTCACCACCAGAGGGTGAGTGACTCCAAAAATTTAAATCCCCCACCACAAGCATGCTTCAAACTTCAGTGAGACGTGGAGCGCGTTCTGGCATAACGAGAAAACTCACTTGACCTTGAAATAAATCCCAGAATTCATTATTTTCTCGGGGTCAGAAATGCACCCCTAGATGATAAGCCTATTGGAAAAGCTACCCTTTACCTCAAAAAGTAGGGATTTATAGAAACTACTACCTATCAGTACTACCCCCAAAGTAGGTGATTAGCTTTTCTATAATATAAAACTACTTTCAGATTGTACTTGAACCTTCCCTCATGACCAGATGTTTAGGTTTTGACCTAGTTCAGTTTAGCCTGTGTTGAGAAACAACCGTCGGTTTTGGGAAACGGTTATCTATATTTGGAGAAACATCCTGGATGACTATTGTATGAGCCCACGCTTTTATTACAATTTAGTTAATAACCATGATATTAGCCTATCATTCTTCTTGTTTCCATGACTCGTTTAGAATTGATCCTGCAGGTTTCGGCTACATTTCGATCGAATGATGTCGGGTAAGATCGGTCTGTAGGACATATGGCCTTGAAAATTTCTTGGAGACCTTGAGAATTTGCAACCACCAGATACTGTAAGCATAACGTTTAGCCAATACAGGAACCTTGATATTCAGCATAGACAACAACCCTCTTGTTTCCACGAACTGATTATATTACTAGAATTCAGTAATAGGAACTCTTATTTGCTATTTCCTAGAATTTTACCTCCAAGGAATGTTAAAAGTTGACTTGTTGACCTAGATGGATAGGCTGGGTTATAACCTGAGAAATAGTTTGCATCAGAGGGCTTTTGCCAAAACAATGAATCACCTTTGTTATCAGAGGTGTGACCTTGAAAATTATAAGCATAGACTTTGAAGCGTTGGTTAGAACAATGCATCGTCTTAGTTCTTGATTTCCTAGAATTGAGATGTATTTAGATAACAATCTATTTTTAGAAATTATAACTGAACAATGGATCGTCTTTGTTCATTCATCACAAAATTGTTAGCATAGACTTTGAACCGTTGGCTAGAACAATGGGCTCACTTTGTTCCTGATTTCTCAGAATTGAGATGTTGAATCTATTTCCACCTGAACAATGGATCTCTCGTATAACCTTCGAGGGAAACGGTTACCAAACAGCTATCTGTTTTGGGAAACGGCTACCTGTTTTAGGAAACGGCTACCTGTTTTAGGAAACGGCTACCTGTTTTAGGAAACAGCTACCTGTTTTAGGAAACGGCTACCTGTTTAGACCACTTTAGGGCTCTAGGGGGTGTGACATGGCTTGATGACCTTGAAACATGCATAGACAACACCTCGGGGTTTGCTTAGGTTTGTAATAAGTTACGGACAACGTCTCTAAGTAAGCTGAATGTATGGTTAGTATACAATATAATGAAGCGATGACCTATTAGGAAAGATGATGATGATATCTTGTGGACCACATTAAACGAAAATTGAATGCGAAAACAAATAATAAATAGATATGCTCCAGTAAAGGTATTACAAAATGTTACCATAATATGTATATTTTATTTTGCTATTC
This sequence comes from Vesta saturnalis, assembly GCA_036346205.1. Classification (NCBI taxonomy): domain Eukaryota; kingdom Metazoa; phylum Arthropoda; class Insecta; order Coleoptera; family Lampyridae; genus Vesta; species Vesta saturnalis. Next base: position 747,587 of record JARFJB010001721.1, read on the forward strand.
CTAAGAAGCTTTAAGAGTCTAACATAAGAACTGTAATATTATACCTTCTCAATACCTTGTCAATAAAATTTAACCTTGAAGATTGGTTGGTATGAATTGTAATATGATACCAATAAATCTTAACCTTGAAGAGCTTAGCCAATATAGCTGCAGACACACGCTACATTTTTTTTTTTGTCTGGTTGTCTTCGTTAGCGTGTTGTATATGCGCTAATGCAATCTTTCCTACAGTTCCGGCGCTGGTAATGCATCATTCTCAACCAGATATTGCTTTGGTTGGTATGAATTGTAATATGATACCAATAAATCTTAACCTTGAAGAGCTTAGCCAATATAGCTGCAGACACCATATTATTATACACCACATTTTTTTAGTCTCATCAATAGCAGCTCTCTTCATTATGATATACCCTTCATTTAATCAAAAATAGAAGACTTTCTTTTTTTTTTGCAACAAAAAATATATAATTTATTTCCAAACAATTATACATAGATATATATGTTATTATTTTTTTACAGAAATGTTAAATTAGTCATCTTTCCTACAGTTCCGGCGCTGGTAATGCATCATTCTCAACCAGATATTGCTTAAACTTTTCAATGCGATCTTCTTTTGAACTATTCATAAAATCCTAAGGTAAGTATGCACTTAAAGTTCTGGGTTTCAATGATAATATGTTTCCCATACTGATAGTATTCATATCAATCACTTTATATTTTGCGTCTTTTACGTTCGTGAAGGATTTACAGAAAGTGCTACTGTTCAATGCAGATAGATCCATCTTTATTGATTCGAGAACGCTTATGAATTATAGTTGACACCGGAACTGTCCTATATATTACTGCATCATGATGTTAGAGGAGAGTGCACTTTGATAATTGTATCGATAGGCTAATCTGCATCTGATGAGGATGAACTACTACCATCAAGAGATGCCATCCATTTTCATTGCAAAACTGATGCAATTGCGCGGCTTTCAATTCTTCTACAAAACATGTTCTACATATTTCCTTTAAATTTAAAAACTTTTCACATATCTTTACTCCTTTTTCATACTTTTTCACTAGGACGTTACACTCCGCTTCACTATAATCACCTCGCCCGTAAACCGCCTCATGTTCGGCATCGAATACTAATGCTGAAAATTCTTGCTTCAAGCGTTCCACCGCTGTTCTCAGGTCAGTTGCTTTGGTCCATTGCTCTTGAGCGTATGCCATCCACATGTTTGACACAACACTCACTACCCATTACACTATTTCCTTATATTGTTACTCTAAACGACCCCACTATGTTACATTAGTGCAGATATGAACCATCTCTTTGATTACCATACATATCTGGTTACGCGCATAAGCTACTTTCAACGATCATGCTGTCACTATACTTTTTAGCTGTAACGCGATCAACTTTTAGTGAGGACTTGAACCGGCCATTTTAGCTATGATATACAGATCAATAACCTTTGAACACACTATTTTATAGACTTCTAAGAATTGTAATATGATGATGATGATGATGATGACATTACAGTTTCTATTTTTAGCTTCGGGCCTTGACCTTGTAATATGATGAGGATGGTGACATTGCAATTTCTATTTTAGCTTGAAGTGGAGTATTCACCTTCAATGAACTCATGACCTACTTTTTATGCATAGCTTATGAGATCATCGTCGTGACCTTCAAGTGGAGTAGATCTTGAAAATTCTATTCTTAGATTTATGATTACCTTACAATTTCTATTTATAGCTTTTCGCCCTGACCATTTCTAAGAAATGTTGCGAAACAGCTATCACTTTCATAGTTCAAGCACACGTCTATCGTTTACACAACAATAATTGCAATTATGCATTCCATTCTAGTACAGTACTTGAATATAATATTACAAATCATACTATATGGATGCATTTTTGCAATTGCATGCTTTTACTCATTACGAGTACAATCCATTTAACTTGAATTGCAATTGTGTATATATATGTAAGATGTCTGAAGATTCATTGTGAGCGTTATTATTACTTTATTTCATGAAAAATCGTTACAATCTATTTTAGAAAAAAACCGTATTACAAATAGTTTACAAATTAGTTACATTAAGGTTTTATTATATCATATTTCATATTGGTGCCTAATTTATTGAGGAAAAATGTATTTTTAATATTCCAATAGTAAAAGAGGACCTTCAAGTTTTTTCCAATTTTTTTTAGTTCTATCATTGGCGCTCTAATTTATTGGATCTGTATACGAAATTTCAGAATTTTTGGGTAAAGGATTATCGAGTTGTGATTTATTAAGCAATTAACAACTTTCAATTTCATATTGCTTTAGTTGGTAAAACAAATTTTTTTTTTATCACATTTTGGGGAATTTTTGAAACTGCTATTATTGGCGCTCTTACTTATTGGATCTGTATACGAAATTTCAGAATTTTTGGGTAAAGGATTATCGAGTTGTGATTTATTAAGCAATTAACGTTCAGTTACGTATTAGTTTAATTCATAAAGCAAAATTTTTTTATCAAATTTCTTTTTTTTTTTTGGGAATTTTTTAAACTGCTATTATTAGCGCTCTTATTTATTGAACCTATATACGAAAATTCAGAATTTTGGGTAAAGAATTATCGAGTTGTGATTTATTAAGCAATTAACAACTTTCAATTTCATATTGCTTAGTTGGTAAAACAAATTTTTTTTTATCACATTTTGGGGACATTTTCGAAACTGCTATTATTGGCGCTCTTATTTATTGGATCTGTATACGAAATTTCAGAATTTTTGGGTAAAGGACATTGGAGTTGTGATTTATTAAGCAATTAACAACGTTCACTTACGTATAAATTTTCATTTGGTAAAATTCATCTTTTTTTATCAAATTTTTTTTGGTTTTAGCAAATTTTGAAACTGCTATCATTGGCGCTCTAATTTATTGGACCTGTATACGAAATTTCAGAATTTTTGGGTAAAGGAGAAAACAAATCATAGTTATTACTTTATTCAGTAAATGCTATACATTAGATAAGCAGGTTGATAATACAAAATTTCCATTAAACATACAGTGTTATATGAATTAATATTATACTTAGCATTTATAACATCATCAATATCTTTATAAATGTCATCATCACCACCACTGAATTCTCTCTCATTTTACATATGGTGGGGGTGCTACTATTAAAAGAAAATGTTATGTTTGTTGTTTTGCCAGCTGCACCCAAACTACTTATAAACACATCCTTCATGTTTAGGAGTGTTTTAAATTCTTCAATTCGTGTTTCTTCTTTTTTGAAATATACATAAAAGCGTTCCGGCAATACACATTTAAAATCACCCGTTTCTATCACTATACGTTCACCATACTTAGTATTAATTATATCCATATTCGTTACTTTATACTTTCTCGATATATCGAGTTCGCACGCATTTTAAAGGGTTTGCAATAGGTGCTTTGGTTTAACCCTGTTAATTCCATATTTAACAATTATGTGTTGCAGACTGATCTCAACATACAGCTCGCTGCAATTTATATAAGAAATATGCGTCCTACATATTACAACATGCTTAAACTTGTTAAATACCTACTGTTGACCTTGACTAGAAATATGATGATCAGCTCCAAAAATTTATATTTCCCGCTAAAAAGTTTAACCTTGAAAATTATTTATGATTACCTGGCAATTTCTATTTTAGCTTTTCACCTTTTATATTTCTAAGAAATATGACACAACCGTAAGTCTTCGACCTTGAATACTATTTTGATTACCTTGCAACTTTTTACCTTTGACCTTGACTTAGCAGGGTTACCAACCTAACACGTTGCAATTATGCAGTACTTGAATATAATATTACAAATCATACTATATGGATGCATTTTTGCAATTGCATGCTTTTACTCATTACGAGTACAATCCATTTAACTTGAATTACAATTGTGTATATATATATATATATATATATATATATATATGTAAGATGTCTGAAGATTCATTGTGAGCGTTATTATCTGACCTTGAAAGCATAGACTTTAAACAATGAGCCACCTTCTTGATTTCTCAGAATAGGGCGTGGCCTCGAAACATGCATAGACTTGCTTGAGGGCAATGACCTTCAGGATAATCAACAGTCTAGTAACTTTTCTAGTGACCTTGAAGGACTCGTGCAAGCATGACTTGAAGAGGCGGGGGTACCTAACACGTGGCCTTGGCAGGAGTACAAACCACGTGGCCTTTACTTAGCAGCTACCCCTTAAAATAGGCAATGTTACTAACCTGTGACCTTGAAACGGGGAACGCGTACGTGCACGGTGAGTTAGGATCCCTATAGCTATACTACTCGTCACTATACATTTTCCTATCCTAGTAAATAATTCCTATCAAAACCTATTTCCTATTTCCTTCCACAACTGTTGTCCGCTCCTTTTCCACTCCATCAAATTTACCCCTAATACCAAACCCCCTAGCACTCAGATTCACAGATTCTTTCATTCATGCACTCTCACACTCGTTTCTTCTTCCTTCGCCCTCTTCCTATAATATATTTTACCCCGTACCTGTGGTATTATCCTGTCCCGCAGCCAGACTAGCCGGACAAGTATCCCGACCAGCAACTAGTAGCCTGACCCGTATCCTGATAAATAACTACTAGCTTGACAAGTATCCTGACCAGCATCTCGTATCAATTTATCCTGCACCTGTATTACTATCCTGACCGGTAACCAGACCAGTAACTCGACCACTAATCCTGACCAGTATCCCTTATCCCTTACGAATATTATTGATCTGACCAGTATTCTGTATTTATCTATGCATACTTTTATGTATAACATTCATGGTGGTCAAAAGCCCCGAGAAATGTGCATAAACTTGACTAGGATAAGAAGTCCTTAGTTGTCGGAGGTGAGGCCCCAGGAAAACTAAAAATTCCTAAACCAAGAATCATCCCTTTATCACCATAAATTCCTTTCACAAAATAGTAAAACACGTTCATTCATACAATGCTCTTGGTGCTGCCAACGCTCTGAGATCGGTACTAAATTATTGTTGAAGGTTTGCCCTGAATAATTAGCTACTTCTACTTAACAGAAGGTTTCTTTAACGGTATTAACCCTTTAAACGTTGCTGGAAGTTTCGAATTCGAATACGATATTACCGTTCTCCAAATATCACTCAGAATATCCTGTTAATACGTCTATATTTACCCTAGTACCAGCATTCCAGATAATCTCACTAATTACCCGGTGTAATTATAAACAATCCAGACCGGTATATATAAAAACCTGACCTGTATATACAATTCCAGTTTCCTGTTATGATTTTATTCATAAGAAATTTCCTAATATTTATTACCTATTAATAATTCCTGCCCTGAATTCAATTCATTTAATTGAAATAAGAAATTAATACCGGACAGCTGATTATTATCAGCACACTACCTTTCATACATAGTGTAAATACAATACTCACTGTTAATAATTCTCTTGTAAACCCGACTTCACATCACACATGATATCACCTGTTCATTATAATTAACCCTGTAAGTAATGAAAATTTCACGTATTACCGAAGCATCTTTTTAATTATACAGTTACAGTAGTATTCATACAGGCGATCTGAATTCGCAGGACAGTGGCCTACCATAGTGGTTTGACAACCAGGGGTCACCACAATTATTTTTAGTTCCAATTTTATTTATTTAATCCAGTATAACTAAGTTTATTTAATTTATTATTTCCTTTTAGAGTTTGTTTTACTTTATATTACAACACAATAAATGTGTTATAACCTGTTAAAATTTATTCTTAAGTTTATTCACAAAGTGGTGACAATTTTAAACCTAGACCCGAGAAGCAAAGCAAGGACAGCAAAGAATAAGAATAAATTACCAGAGTCGAGGGAGGGGTTAGAAAAGAATGGCACAGAATGATAGCATTTCGTTGCTGTTGGTAGGAACCCATTGCTTAATTCAGATTGCTTAATTAGTCAGATTTTGCAATAACACGTCAGCGTATTTGTTTGTTTGCAAAACCATATAATTAATTATTACCATTAGCTCGAAAAATCTAGCAGAGACTATGTCTTTTTTTACAAATAATACTTAATAAGGAATCGGTAATTTTTGCTTAACTCCAACTGGTTGCAAAATCTTTATCTACTAGTCCTGTGTGCGTTTCTCGTTTTGCTCTTCAGCAATAGGAATCTCGTCTTCTCCTTCTTCAGCGCCTTTTGAGTCGGAATCATTAGTTGAGGGATTATAATTTTTATCGATTATCAAATCACCTGATACTGTCGACGTGTTGGCACCAAATTTAAAATCCTTTTTGGAGCGATTTGACATACTGTAAAATATGAATTTTGAAGGACAAATAGAACAAATGAATAACGCTTCACCAAATCAAGATTAACATCAAATTAACCAGCAGCACTGCCTGCAACTGCAAGTCAGGAAGACAAAGTCTGCATGTCGATCGCTGTTTGGTGATCCCGTGCCACACTCAAACGGAAACCTTTGTATGCGATATACGGGACAAGTGTGTCTCGTACACTTTTTTCTCCCAAAATATAGGGACAACAGTTACAGACACAGCCCTATACGCAAAATTATTGTCAAAATTAAGAAAGTTATGGTAACTGCACGACTACCACTACCCTCGTGCCGTACGAATGCAAGACGCTGTATGGAACATATTAACCCCGTACCGCAACGAACGTGTTAAAGGTAATTATTTAATTACATTTTAATTTGAAAAGTAGAAAGTATCAAAGATAAAACTTTGTTTAAATCATGTAAATTTGAAAATCAATTTTTTTAATGGAATACAAGTGAGAGGATGAATTTTAAAAATTAATCAAGAAATGCTGACTACCTACTTTATACCTACTATTAACTCTGTAAGTTTACAATTTAATATCACGCTACGCAGCTGTATCTCTTTTGTTGTTACGGGCGCAGCTGGTGGTTTATTCCCGTTTTGAAGGGATGCTGAAAATATTGGAGAAATATTCTAAAACTGTCCTTTAATAAAGAACCTATCAACATTGCCTTCTTATCTATTACTTTATTTATTATAAGCATAGATTAAATCTTTCCTAATAATTATGTTCTTTTGAATAGTGTTGCTTATAAGTTCATATCCATCAATTTCAAACATATGCTACATCTCTATAATTACAGTTTTATGTATGACTTGTAAAGTTTCTGAACAATAAATCATTACCACTGTGATGCTTGTAACCGTTAGACGAATAAGTCGGAAAATTAAAAATAACATTTATCATCCCTCATTTTTGGAATGAAAAATTCTCAATAGATTAATGACTGCTTGCTTGTTTAAGAGCACTGAGGCATCTTCACTGTTTTTATAATTTATTGAAACAACTGGGATAATAAATAAAAGAAGAAAAGTAAGTACTTTAGTTGGTTTTATGCAGCAAAAAATGTTTTTATTCAACCGAATTGTGTGAATTTTATCTTGAATACTTAGGTTTACACATTCGTACATAAGTAAACATTCGTATCAAACTTGTAATAATCAATCATTATTTTACTGTTATTTTTCTGCATAAAAATTATTTATTCTCTGAACGGTTTAGACATGTATATATGCGAGTTCTTAAGCTTCTGTATTACAGGTTTCTTTATTTCAAGGAAGTTTTAATAGTTTGATCATAATTAACATTTGCCATGAATTATTAGTGTTGCTATGTGTGGAGAATATTAATTACGCTATAATTAAAAATATGTTTGAAAATATATAAGTAACATATAAGTATATAAGTATTGGTACTGATCGGATGTAAATTTGTTTCCGTAAATAGTTAAGTTGATCGGCCTATTTGCACGGTTTTTGCTTTTATAGCGCGACGTTTCGGAAGCGGACTCTGCATCTCATCAGGCTTAGTCCTGAGAAGGACTGATTTCGCACATGAGTAGAATTCATCTATTATATTTTCCCAAGCACTTGACTACTCTCAGATTCGAACTTTGTTACCTTTCACTTACAAGTTTGACACATTTACCGCTGAGCCACTGAGTAATCTAGTATATGTATGTATGTATACAGTATATATATATATATATATATATATATATATATATATATATATATATATATATATATATATATATATATATATATATATATATATATATGTAATGTTTAAATATCTCAAATTATAACTGTATATCTTTTAATATTACTCAAATGGGGATTGAGTTCAATTTATAGGGAAATTTTAATTAAATATGATTATGCACCGCACTAGCTCAATCTCAAAATGGGGATAGAGTTCTTTTTGTTGGGAAATATACATAAATATAATTTATTCTTTGCTATGTATTTAATTGTTTTTATTATATGAATTGCATTGCATTCCGAAGTACAACTGGAATTATTAACTGGTTCTTTATTATGTGGATTCCACGTTATATCATAGATCTTGCATATGAAACGAGACTTACTAAAGTTTGTACAATGACGCATGCGTTGTGTATTAAATGAAATCAAATACCAAACTGTCAAAACTGTTAAATGGTGACTTCTTAATAATGTGATATTAATAATGTAATTGAAATTGAAATTTGGAAAGACGACTAAATTTTTAATTGTTTTACAGATGTTTACACAGCTATTGCATAAACATTTACACCTATACATAAAATATAAATGCAGGAAATCACACAAATAACAAGTTGAAGGGTTATGATTAAAAATTGACTCACATGTGCATCGGCAAAACTTCAAAAAGATGTGTTCATACAGCTGTTTCCATTTCCAAACGTAGGCTCCTTCCAATCTGTGATCGATGTTATTGATCCGCTCCACTTGCTGCTGCAGTACTTCCAATAATTCAACAATGCCCTCGGATGAATGGTTGCCTTTCTTGTGATAAATGTGCTTATAATTGCATAAATGTTTTCACTCAAGCACTTAATTATTAATTATTATATTTATTTAATTGTTGTTTGAAATTGTTTCAATTATATTCGGTTTAAATATTGTTTTAAAGTTGTAAAATTTTTAAATTAACTTCACTTTTTTTTTAGCATCCGATATGGAATATTATTTATTAATATGTCGCAGCAAGAAATAAACATCAATTGTAAAAAATGAATAAATTTTATTTTACGACAACGTAACCAAAAATAAATTACAACAACCGAACTTTTTAAAACGTCAAACATAAATCGTAACAACTTGTTAAATTTAAATCGTAATAAACTTTACGAACATGGATATTTATCGGTAACCTAACTTTATTTAATATTGTAGGTTAAAAACAATTGTTTCTGAACACTCGTCTCTTCAACAAACTCGTATCAAAATTTCCGATAAAAAAACGTGGTTTTAAATTTACGTGTTAACACAAAACACAACACTTTGACCTTTGTCATAAAAATTTAAGCTTTGAGAAACAAATAGAAGAGAGAGAAACTGATCAGGAACAATTCCTTTAATACCCCCCTGTTAGCTACAGAAATTTCATTTTTTTTAAGAATATAAACAAAGTAACCAAGTCTGTGATTGGTTAATATAAATTTGAAAACCTATCTAAAATATAAATTATGCTATAACTTTCTTAATAAGCTATTGATTTAAATTTTAAAAACAGAAATGAAATCTGTGCAAGATTCCGCACAAAATGATACCTCACTTGATATACTTCTGTCAAAAAATGTACGAATTGACTTATCCTAAATTAAATTTGCTTATATCTAAAAAATCTTACTTTCTACACTTAAACTAAATACATATTCGTGATCTGCACGAAAATTTGAATTAGAAAACATTTATTTCAATTCCAATATCTTAAATTTAGAGGAACATTCTTTTTTACATAGGAAATTTGTGTAGTTAACCCCATTTTATTAAATTTATGTTCAAATGACTTGTCCAAATTAAATTATTGCATGTAAATGAGGAAAACCTCCTATTAATTATATTAACAATTTATTCTAAGCTCAACTTACTCTATAAAACTATAAATTTGCAAAAAACCTTAAATTTAAAACTTAACCTAACTTAATTTAAATGTTAATGTAATTTGTATATATAACGTCCAAATTAATCGAAATGTTACTTTCACAACTTATAAAATTCGTTTTTAATTTTCTCAATATTCACTTTTATTGTAGTGTTTAAATCTTAGTCACTTTAACGATCCATATCCACATTTCTTAAAAATCTAACACAAAAATGTATCTGCATGTAAATATCCAAATGTTAAATTGTTGTGTAAATTGTGCTTAATGTTTACTATGCATTACTTTGTCTGTCGCACTTATACTTTCACTACCATTGTGAGTAATAATTAAATCATGTTCGTACTGTAACCCTCCCTCAAATTTTCACATCTTTCCTGAATTTTATCTGACTTAAAATATGTCCTTAATATAAACATAACTCTAGACTGTGTGTTAAACATCTGTAAAATACCCAAATGCCAAAATACTTTATGTGAAATGTAAATTTAATGAAATAATTAATTAAGCCCGTTTCATCAAAACAAATCACTTTCTTTCGATCGTTTACCAAAATACTTCAAATAAATGCAGTGTAAATATACCGAATTGATCCCATATCGGTCTACATAGAAAGTTCAAGCTTAAACTCTCAAATCCCTGTCTTAATCTTAATCTAACCATCTCAATATATATATATATATATATATATATATATATATATATATATATATATATTATATTGTCACGTATCCATGATATTATCTAGATTTGCTGATAAATTTAGAAGTTATAAATTATTTGTTAGTACCGAACTTCTTGAATGGGGGGGACTCTGTATTTGGATCTATTCGTGCATCAATGATTGGAGAAGCTTTCCTATTGTAATGTTTTCTTTCGTCGTTTACGTAATTAAAAGGACTTACGAATTTTTGTATTTCCTAAAACGAAAATGAAGTTTTTGTTGTTGATCGTAGTAAGATGGAAGTTAAAGAGGAAAATGTGATTTACATTTTGGTATTGATAATTAGGAAACCCTCTCAGTTTGAAAGGAAAAATTTGTTAGTGTCGCTGTAAATAGGGATCGTTTTGTATAAATATATGCTTTCGTATCTTAAAATTGGAGAAATTCAATTTAAATCACGTTGGGATTGCATCATATAAAAAATACATTACAGAACGTATTCAAATATTACATAGTAGGGTACAACTTTTGCAAAAGTTTTAGTTAGCCGCCAGATAGCCACCACTTCTGATAATACGAGTTTGTTTTTAAAACAGAGAATTTGACTTTAGATACATAGCATTAAAGGCTAGTTTGCATGAAAATTCCAATTCACCATATATCAAATTTCTTAGATAAGGTTTCGAGGTAGAAGTGGGCTGCTGACAGGGCAACCTCTACCGATGATTTTCGAATTGGGTTCGTCAATGCGCGTAGGTAGAGAATTAAGTTTTTTGGCTAATTAGAGTGGATAAGGGGTTTAAAAAACCAATGTGGCCTCAAGGTAGCAGTGGTTCTATAGGTTTAGAGGCGTACAGTTAGCGTGAGGGTGGCGAAGATTACCGCAAAATGCCGTTGAATCAGGTCCGTGTGGAAGGAACTTTAATTACAGGATGTTCATCCCCTCGCAATCCAAAAAGGAATCATTGATTGTTCAACCCTCACGAGACCAATTTATCGTTAAGTGCAGTTAGTCCTTAGGGATATAACGAGATCCAGAACGTCGTTGAGAGTTTAAGTACCAAGTGCTCTTGCCCTAAACGTTCGTTTCAAGGTTACAAAGTTCACAGTGCGCTATTAAACAAATAATCTGCTGTAATTAAATAAAGCTTTTTTCGTAATTTAAAATATTAAGAATCATTCAGAACTTGTACATTATTAGTGTAAAGATAATAAGTTACGTGCTGTAAATAATACCGCATAGTTAATGAGAATAAAAATTAAGTGAGTGAATTTTTTGTGAATGTAAGTATTAGCGGGTACCCGATCAATTGAGATCAGATCCCCCACGCAAGTAGTAAGAGGAAGCCGTCCCCAGCTGAATGGTACGGGAAATTGCAAGTGTCGCTACGATAGCAACCGTATCATCAAGTTTACCCTCTCAAAAGCGTCTCTCAGGTAAAGGTAACATTTTTGTGTTTATATTGTGGTGATTGACAAAATTTAAATAAACTCGTGGGCGTGTTTTATTATTATATTATTTAGGTGTGGAGCGAATGTATGAACGCACTTTTTTTTTCTTTTCGAGATTCATTCAGATTACTTTATCGTTTAAACTTTAAAACCAGTGCATCCATTCAGAGAATTCTCTACAAGTTATTGGAGTGTTCCATATTTGTCACATTGGTATATCATAATTACAGTAAGTTTAAGAAAAGGTCTCATTGAAACTCCAGCTAGGGGTTACAGCCAATTTAGATGCTACTCGCATAGTAAATAATATTGTATCCGATTTTTCTTGAGGTATCGTTTATTTTATTTACATTATGCTTATTTTGATTATTGGACTTGTAGTATTTTTTAATGTGAATCTATGACTTACACAGCATCTGACGACACGCATTTTTAATGTTTATTTTTTTAAGTTGTTCATTGAATTAACGTCACTATATTGAGTTTTAATTTGAATAAAAACAATAAGGGCCGAAAGCTTTTCAAGTGATTATTGAACTATAACGTACATTTATAGGCCGATGAATCTTTACACTATTTTTCATGAATATTGAGTTTTTGGATTAACGTAACGTGACTAGAGACTGGTGTTTGATTATCAAAGAAGTGATCCATTTTTGCGGCACGCTATTATTATATTTAAGCGAGCAAACATTTGTTTTTAAGCCTTCCAGTTCGCGAAAGATCAGCTAGTCCTAGAGCCGCCTGCGGAGATTACGTATAGGCAAGCAAGTTATTTGAGTACTTTGAGCGAGCTGTGAACTACCGTAATTAGGCGTTTAATCCCCTATTCTGACATTTCAAATACTTTGGCGCCCCTTCCGTTTTATGACGATTTCAACCCCTATTTCGACTTATGTATGGTATGCTATCCTATTGTGCGCAAAAATTAATTACATCTTACTCACCCACGACCGCTGGCTAGTCGTACAAAAGCCAATTTTATCTGTTATTTCGTTTTACTGCCAGTTTATACCATAACAATATATAAAAAAAGCTTTTTCGTGCTAACCTGTTACGCAGATGTATTGCACATAAGCCCTTCGCGCATTATTGGGATCCATATGAGTTTAATTCCTACACTAGCTTGGCTCTTTGGATTTTCTGCTAGTGCGATGTATGTGGCTTTTTTGTAAGTGAAAGGTACCAACGTTTGAATCCGAGAGTAGTCAAGTGCTTACATGAAATCATAATAACTGAATTCAACTCAAGTGCAAAATCAGTCGTTTTCAGGACTAAGCCTGATGAGGTAAACAGAGTCCGCGTCCGAAACGTCGCGATATAAAAACAAAAACTGTGGAAATAGGCTTATCAGTTCAACTAATATGAAACCACAGTCAGCATGTGCCACAAATGTCCCTGTTTAAACCAAATGGAATTGTACAAATAGTCTTCTATGGAAACAGGTAGAACAGCAGAACAATTAGGTTTACCGCGCATTATCAGAAAAACCATTAAACGTTTATTGTTATTGACCCTCGGTTACTTTGGGTTTTATCAAACCAGTTTAATTTTTTTTTTTGTTAATGGTAGTTAAAGAATGTACTTGTCAACAGCAAGTGTTTCATTTACTTCAAATAAAATAAAATAAATTAAAAAAATATATAATCCATAAATGTGTGTTATTTATAAGGTGCAAGTACATTAGTTGCCTACTTTAATTAGCCTGATCCTTCGAAGCAACATCAACAAGAGTCCCATGAAGGAGCGGCAAGGAGCGGTATCTCCCACTGTTAGCAAGACTGCAGTGGGAGATACAGTCCTTTGCGCCCGAGCTGGGATTTAATGATTGTAAGATCATTTTTGCAGTGATGCGAGTATGTGGCGATCGTTTTGTTTTTGTTGTGATTTATTTTGTTGGTTGAAGATGGTAAAATTGTTAAGTTTTTGACCCTCGGTTACTTTGGGTTTTATCAAACTAGTTTTTATTCTAAGTTTAAATTTTTTTTCTTGTTAATGGTAGTTAAAGAATGTACTTGTCAACAGCAAGTGTTTCATTTACTTCAAATAAAATAAAATAAATTAAAAAAATATATAATCCATAAATGTGTGTTATTTATAAGGTGCAAGTACATTAGTTGCCTACTTCAATTAGCCTGGTCACATCACATTTCTACACTGTAGATTTATTTCCTAGCTTAAAATTTTTAAGTAAGAACTTAGATGTATTACCGATTGTGACTTATTACCAGATTTGAGGTAATTTGTTTTGTTCTTGGCTTGAATGTGTTTGTTTTTTTATTTTTGTTTTTGTATGAGTGTGGTCGAAATCAGGAGGCGGCGCTGGGTTGGAAGGAGTCGTCACGTGCGGCACGGCTACCAGACCTCCCAGCGTAATTGGGCATAATCGCTCGCGTGTGTAAGAGTGTGGGTGATACTTCACCAATCACGGATCGGAGCCACGTAGGTGGGTTGCTACTCATCCTGTTTTAGGTTCGAGGCCATATAGCTCCCTGCTGTGCCGTATTGGTGGAGATGCGGCATAGTTGTGTGTGTAATTATCGTTGTCTTTATGATGGTGAGTGGAGTTTATCCATGATCCACCACACCGTTAGTGGCGGCTCCTGAGGCATGTGCTTGTGGGAGTCTATATTTCTTTATGTTGCATGATCAGAACGGAAGTTATGCAATATAGATTGAAATGTTTCAAATAAATTTAGTACTACTGATATTGACCTCATTTAAAAATTGATGTAATTGATTTTGATGAGGTAAAATGTAGTTCAGTTATAGAAGGATATTAAAACTATATAAAAATGTTTAAAATGAAATTTCACAGTAGTCCTAACAAACTATTAAAATTTTATGTGGTTCTACGCGTAAAATTTAGACCGCGAGCTATTAAATTAATCAAGCCTTTCTAAAAATTTGGCTTTATCAATTTTCATTGGCAATGGGTAATATTCCTACAGATTCACAGGTGGACGTCTATAAATAGAACTAAGGAACGTAAGGGAGCATTTTACATCAATGCGGAAATTTTTCGGCAATTCTTATTATTGTAAATTGAAATTGTAAAAAACTCCAAATATTAAAATTGAAAATACGCTAAACATAAGGCTGCTGAAATCTATTTGTGATTTTACACTAAATTTAAAAAGCCCAAGTGTTACATTGAGATTTGGCTAAAACTACAAATGTTTGTAAGTCGAACAAGTCTATATTCAACAAGGCAGTGTTCTGTACTCGCTTTCCTTTAAGGGAAATAATAAATCCAATTATTTTGTATTTATATAATATATATATAAAAATATATATATATATATATATATATATATATATATATATATATATATATATATATATATATATATATATATATATATAATATATATATATATATATATATATATATATATATATATATATATATATATATACAGTGTCCGGTGAGGAACTGTACAAACTGAAATGGTATTTTCCTTGGGTCAATTTAAGTAAAAAAAGTCCCATAAACATAGGTCTGATTCGCAATAGTTACCCAGATACAAGCGTTTAAAGTTTATAAATGATCACATATTTTTTCAAAAGTAATTATTATTAGTCAACTGGAAAAACAAAACCGAAACAATCTGTCATTTATTCGTTTGTGTTCTAATAATGACAAAGTGGATTGTAGTAAATTAAGTGTAATTTAAATTTAAAATGCCTTTTCAATTTTCTAACGAAGAGTATGCTGACATTTACATTTATGGATTTTGTGATGGAAATGCGAGAGCTGCCGTTAGGGAACATGGAGGATTCCCCAACAGGAGGATTCCAAATCACCAAACCTATTCTTCTGTATTTCAACACGTTCGAACTCATGGTTCATTTCCATCAGTTTCAATAAGATCTGATCGTCCTGTGGAGTTAAATGTAAATGAGCAAGAAAACATTCTACAGATGGTTGATCGGAGTCCAGGGTTGAGTGTTAGAAGAATTTCTTCTCGAACAGAGTCCCCTTTGTCAGTATGGCAAACATTACATGATGGGCTTTTGTATCCCTATCATCACAAATGTTCAGCACCTTGAAGCTGAGATTTTCTTTGTTGAATTTAAATTTACATTACTTAATTTTACAATCCACTTTGTCATTATTAGAACACAAACGAATAAATGACAGATTGTTTGGTTTTGTTTTTCCAGTTGACTAATAATAATTACCTTTGAAGAAATATGTGATCATTTATAAACTTTAAACGCTTGTATCTGGGTATTGAATCAGATTACTTCTTATGATAATATATTTCAGTTACATTAGTATATATATATATATATGTATATATATATTGAATTGATATGGTCACTAGTTACTAGGTATAATTGAAAGGCCCAAGGATTTGTTAAACAGTATGTTAGCTTGGAACGTTAACGTTTAAATATGCAACTTAAATTGGGATAGTTTCCAAAACAAATAATGTAGTTTAAATATACCATAACCTATATTATATAGGTAAGTGAACATCTGATTAGAGAATCGAGTAAAGAAGTATTGAGTGTCGAAGTACTGGAAGGAGAGTAAATTGGTTTGGCAGGAACCCAATTGTTCAAGTTCAAGTTGATTGAAACATTGTTCGAACATATAGTGGATCAAAAGGAAATCGATCAGTGGATCATTACTCCAATGGTATAAGCTATCTTACGTTTTTTATGTAATACACTGTCTCTTGAATTTCTGGACATAGGGAATTCCCATGTTAAAATAAACTATTGTAAATATTGGCCCCCCTAATTATTTTACAGTAAAATGTCAAATGTAAAACTTCTTAAGGAAAAAAAGGCTGCTTCTTATGTTACAAATGTATTTACATTTGGTTCATCCGTTTTCGAGAAAATTAGGAAAAACTTAAGGGCTTTCTCGTAACCGGTAACGTTAATAAGCCATGTAAGTGTCAGGATAAATACAATAAGGAGCACAAATAAAATAAGTCTGTTATAAACAAGAAGATGATATTCTAAATAAACAAATTAATTATGAAAATTAGAAAATAAATAACAAAAAATCATCATTTCTACTATTTGATCAAGTGTTCAAATAAATCTCCGTTTGCAGCTAAACAATATCCAAGTCGATCATGGAACTCTCGCCGAACGTTTGCGAGCATGCACTGGGAGACTGCGTAGCTGTTTGCTAAAATTGCTTCTTTTAAGTCGATCAGACTGTTAAACGAGTTTTCACTGTTGTATAATTTGTTTTTTAAATAACCCCAGAGGAAAAAGTCACAGGGAGCCAAATCAGGGGAGCGTGCTGGCCAGATTATGGTACCACCTCGACCTATCCAACAGCCGGGAAACGTGAAGTCTAGAAACTCACGTACGATTACACTATTGTGTGCTGGACACCCATCGTGCTGGTACCAAATGTCTTCCTCCAGGTTCAAGTCTAACAGCGCTGGGCCAATTTCTTCTTGAAGCAGCTGAGGATAACGCTCTCCAGTCAACGTACCATCAATAAAGACAGGACCTATTAATATATGGCCCAGTATGCCAATCCATACATTAATTGTGTTGCGATATAGACTTCTACTCTTTATTGATAAATGCAAATTTTCAGTATTCCAGTAACGAAAATTTTGGCGGTTATGAATACCATGAGTTGAAAAAGAACATTCGTCGGTGAATAAAATACGACTTACAAAGTTTCTATCCATGTTTGATAACTCTACTAATCTTTCGCAGAACTCCATTCTCATGAGTTTATCTTCATCAAAAATTTCCTGCTGCAGGCTATACTTGAAAGACTTGAACACTGGAGTTTGTCGCTTCAAAATTCGATGGACGGTACTGTGAGATATTCCTAAACTGCACCCAATTTGTCTCACACTTTTATTCTTATCTTCAGCAACATTAAGTAACACATCCAAATCTCTGTCTTTTTGCCCCAGAGGTTTAATATCTTGACAATTACATGGCTTATTAACGTTACCGGTAGATTTGAATAAGTTGATAATTTTTGAAATTGTTTCTGCACTTGGAATTTGCCGGTTTTGATAATTAGCCGAGTACAAATCTCTGATATTTCTAAGTGAATTGCCAGAGTAATGCCATTCAATAAATTTTACTTTTTCTTCAATGGTGTAATAATTCATTTTTATAAACAAATTTTTCTTTAAAAAGTAATAATCTGTCCCAAATAAAATTTTAATGATGAATGAGTTGTTTTTGAACAATGAATGATTTACAATGACAATTAATAATTATTGTTAGCATTGTCTGTCTAAAGCAAAGCAACCTTGACCAGTTACGAAAAAGCCCTTAAGTTTTTTCCTAAATTTCTCGAAAACGGATGAACCAAATGTAAATGCAATTGTAACATAAGAAGCAGCCTTTTTTTCCTTAAGAAGTTTTACATTTAACATTTTACTGTAAAATAATTAGGGGAGCCAATATTTACAATAGTTTATTTTAACATGGGAATTCCCTATGTCCAGAAATTCAAGAGACACAGTGTATAGTAATATAATAAGTTAATGGTAGCGTCCTGAAGGTAGAATTAATTTTTTTATAAGATTCATTAAACTTGTTGATAGATTGTTCAGAACTCGATCATTGAATCTGTATGTTACATGTACATAGATTAAATATAGCTACATATAGGTGTGATAGGGTTACATAAGAGATGTTAATGCCAATGTTTGTGTTTGCAACGTTATACAATAAATTTGTTACATTTTAGATTTCACGTTTAACTTAAATTGGTGTAGTCGATTTGTACCTTGGAGTTTATTATTCCAGTTTGATGCAAATTAAATTAATAATAATATTAATTAGAAAGAAGTATTTGGACTGAGTTAATCTGTGGTAAAGAATAGAGCATTCATAGACACTTAAATAGATTATGGCACAGGAGTTCTCTAATTTTGACAGTAAATTTAAAAGAGATCAGTATAAATTTTCTAATACCTCAATTATTTTAGTTGTCATTGTTCTTAGTAAAGGAAACGCATAACACACCAGTGTATATTATTAGTTTAGCCCATAAAAATTTGAATGTAAATCAATATTTAAGACTAATGTCGGAGTTTAATTAAATTAAACTAAGCGAGACAAATTTTCACAGTATTTATATTAACAGGTATATTGAGCAACCTTTTACTATTATTGCGTTGATTGATTTAGAAGCAGCCAATACTAACTAAATGAAAGCTCCATTCACAATTCAAAGTAAGATACCTTACCAGAGTTGGTCATAGTTAGTTTCGATTGGAAATTAGCTTATATTAGTATCAATACTCGATATCGGAGATAAGTTTTGAGCTTGCTGAATATAAATTCAAGATCATTAAATTACTGTTATTGGTCACAGTTTAACAATTTGTGGTGAATGTAAATTATGATTGCATGATGTCGTATATTAAAGGGATAGCCTTGGTAAATAATTATTATAATTTATCATTCTAATAAATTGCAGTATAGATTACCCATTTCCATTTAATAAATATTTTATAAATATTTTAAAAATTTAAGAGAGTAACACTTTATGTCTTAACTTCTTTTCTTTCAAGGAAGAATAAGTACGTTTTATTACAATTCGGCACCCGATCTGGTGGTATTTGTAAAAAAACATGCAAAAAAAGATCAAGATTTATCGAATTAGAAGCATTTTTAAATGTTAGTATACCTTTTCAGTTTGCATATGTGTGTGCACATTGATTATCTGACGCAGAGCTAAGTGGAGGATTTAAAGTGGACGCTTGGAAAATGGCACCCTACTTCTGTCGAAAAAACGATGGTGGTGTTTTAATTTTATTTAACTCCACCCTAAATTTAGATCTTTGTCTTCTTTCAACAGTAACCCAATTATCCAAAGAAATTCATTGTGGATTATCAGTTATATGCTGTGTCTCGTAAAATGTAGCTTTAGTTTCCTTATACAGATCACCGTTATGAGATTTTAGTGTACTTTGGGAAAATCTGGAAAGTATTTTGTACTTACTAAAGACTTACTCTCATGTGATAGTGTGTGTCGTCTTTAATGTTTATTGACATGCAGGGGTATCAAATTACCATTCTTAGAAATACAAAAAAATAGAATCCGGTCAAGAAGAATGACAGGTTGCTGTCTATGCTATAAAGTAGCTCAAGGTTAAATGGTTCTTCTATTGACTAAATTGTGTCAAAGTCAAATAATTGTGTAAAAGCAGGTCAAGGTGAGTATGATTCATATTACAATTCTTCGAAGTCTTAGAATAGATCAGTTGGTGGAACGGGCAGAGGAAGAATCCAAAGACTATCGACCTCTTCAAGGGGTAACAGTTTACAATTCTTAGAAATCTAAAAAAATTGAATCAGTTCGTGGAAACAAGAAGAATGACAGGTTGTTGTCTATGCTAAAAAGTACGCCAAGGTTAAATGGTTCTCGTATTGAGTAAATTCAACCAAGGACAAATAGTTGTGTAAAAGTAACTCAAGGTGAGTGAAACTTGTTCTGGTAGGTGGGTACTCAAAGTCAAGCACACATTTTCTTATACAAACTGCAGTGTTTTGTGTTGAAATGACAGAGCTTTTGTGACTATTTCAAAGAAAAAGAAACTCGAATTGAATTTAAAGCATTGCTAAACATGGAGGATGTGTTCCTTAGTAGTTTAGGGGTAGCCGACAAAACAAAAACATAACAATTTGTTTTTAATAGTAGTAGTGACACAACTTCACCATATGAAAATTAACTAGAATCATTTCTTTAACAGTGTTTAGTCGTAATGCAATTGTGAGCAAGTAAAGTCGTTATCTAAGTGTAATGAAAGCAGCAATAAAAAATCATTTCTGGCACGATTGTAAATGAAGGAGATATAATCTATGATCAACATTATGAATGTCTATCTACCAACCTTGGTATTTATTCCAATTGGGAATTGAATAAACGATATGACAGAATCCTGAAAATTGTTATAATAGAGAATTACAATTGCTGTTCTTCCACATTCAATGCTCATAGCCTAGAAGAATTTTTCAATTTAAAGGACAAATAAGCTATCTATTGGAATTTCATGAATCTTACAATTTAGGGTCTTTCTATGAAAAACAAGTTGTTAAGTACCGTCGTTTTCGTGAGAAAGAACTCCATGTAGTGAGTATGACATTTATAAAGACAATGAAGATGTGTTAGTATAATGTTAAATTACATAACACTGTATGCTTCATGGAAATATTGTATTATCGTCCTGCTTATCTAATGTATAGCATTTACTAAATATTATCTTAATAAAGAAATATTAATACCTAAAATTTGTTTTCCTTTTTTGTCTCGATTTAACTATCTAGGTAAACAATGGTTTTCAACATTCTTTTTTTGGTTTTGCACTTTCCTACATATGTGGTAAAAATAATTTGGCGCCTAAATTGTTATCAGTTATTAGGAAACCACAACCAGTTCTTTAGAAAACAACCATTAGTTTCTGAGAATCGGATTCCTGTTTTTTGGACTGCTTTATCAGTTCCTATTCTTTAGGAATCAGTTACATCACACAAAAGTTAAGTACCCAGATCCTGGCGGCGAAGGTGCTTCATCTGTGTTACAATATTTATATCCTGCTTCACGGAATTCAGATCGAACTTCTAGGTATCCTCATTTCAGTAACGTTTTAAATTATAGTTAAATTGAGTTCTACACTAAAATAACTGATTTAAAACAATTTGAAAAAATTAAATAATCACAATACATTTATATTGCGTAAAAGATAAAAAAAGTTCTACCCTTTGTATTGACTAAATCAGCAAGGCGACAGAGAACCTATAAATTTTTTAATGCTTTTTAACGACAACGAGCCATCATCACTTCCATATTTAAAGGCATCAAGGGTATTACTTAATTCATGGACCTGTGCCGTATTTAAAACATGTAATACAACTCGTTTCGCGACCTTTTTCTAAGTAACGTATAATTCAGTGACTACAGTAAAACTTTATTTAGAAATTGTTTCACATCTGAATGAATTTCGAAGAAATGTTTGGATTTTTATTTTTTAAAAGATATTTGCATCACCTAGGTCAAAGTTCGGAAAATCTTTTAAATTCAATTTAAATTCAAATCGAGTAATTCAGATTCAATCGGACTGGTTGAGATGTTGAAATACTCGTTTTGTGCTATACTACTTAATTCATGACCTGTAGAATTTTAGACATGTAATACATGTAATCATAATTTAAAACTGAAATGAGAATAGCTAGAAGCTCGATCTAATTTATTTGAAGCAGGATATAAAGCTGAACTATTGTAATATCGATGAAGCACCGTCGCCGTCAGGATGTGGATATTTAGCTTTTGGATGTTGGAGCTGATTCGTAAAAAATAGGTACTGATTTCCTTAAAAATGATACCGATTTATAAAAACCAGTACAAGATCCCCAAAAAAAAAACTTAAAACGGAACAAAAACAGGCCAAAAAACACGAACCCGTTCCTCAGAAACAGGCGGTTGTGTTCTAAAGAATTGGTATTGGTTTCTTAATAACGGATAGCAGTTCAGATGCCAAATTATTTTTACCATTTGTGCAGGAAGGTGTGAAATCATCAAATGCTAAAAAAGTAAACTTAGCTAACATTATTGGATGTATAAAGTAGGGGGTTTATAGTTATTTATTTAGTAAATGCTATACATTAGATAAGCAGGACTGTAATGCAATATTTCCATTAAGCATACCGTGTTATGTGAATTAATATTATACTTTGGATTTATAACATCTTCAATGTCTTTATAAATGTCATCATCGCTACCATGGAATTCTTTCTCACGAAAACGACGGTAGTTAAAGACGCTAGATTGTAGGAGTCAAGAAATTCCTATCGATAGCTGATTGTACCCTTTAAATTGAATAGTTCTTCTACACTATAAGCATTGAATGTGCAAGAATAGCAGTTGTAGTTCTCTATTATAACAGTTTTTAAAACTGTGTCATATCCGTTAATCAATTCCCAATTGCAATAAATACCAAGATTGGTAGGCAGAGATTCATAATGTTGATCATAGATTATATCTTTTTCTTCGCTTACAATCGTTCCAGAAATGATTTTTTATTGCTGCTTGCATTTAACGACTTTACTTGCTCATAATTGCACTACGACTAAATACTGTTTAAGAAATTATTCTAGTTAATTTTCATGTGGTGATGCTGTGGCACTACTACCATTAAAAATAAAATATTATTTGAGTTAATCGGTATCTGAAACCACAGTTACAAAGACTTATAATACAGAACAAAATTTTGTTTGTTATTTTTCCGGGTATCCCTAAACTGCTAAGGAACACATCCTTCACGTTTAGCACGCTTTAAATTCTTCAATGCCAGTTTCTTCTTCTTTGAAATACTCATGAAGCTCTGAGATTTACAACAAAAATGTATCCTTGACTTTGACTATCTACCGACTAGATCAAGTTGCAACTTGTCAAATACTCACCTTGAGCTACTTTTACACAATATAGTACCCCTAGAGGTCAGTAAATGTTGCCCTTGAAGACGTCAATAAACGTTGGACTATCCCCTCGCTTCCGTTTCCATCAACTGATCTATTCTAAGATTTCTTAGAACTGTAGTATGATACCATACCCACCTTGACCTGCTTCTACACAACTATTTGACTTTGACTCAATTTAGCCAATACAAGATCGTTTTAACCTTGATCTACTTCTTAGCATAAACAACAATCATTATTTTTGTTTTCACGAACTTTTTAGATTTCTAATAATGATAATATGATACTCTTCCAGGTCGATAAACTTTGACTTTGAAAATGCCAAGCTCTATTTTTAGATTTCTCATCAGACGGCGAGTGATCTTGAACTGGTCCAGAACCGGCCCTACATCACTACTAAGTAATAAACTCACTCAAGAATTCAAGAAGTATTGCCTCATCTGTTAATACAAGCTCTGATGGTTTTAATCGTTTTTTTCAAATATGGCAACCAAAATAGTTAAGGATCTACCGAAAACCCAAAATTGAGCTTGTACCAGGTGAGCGCGAATTCACACATTCAATTTAATTTTCAAGAAAAATCTCAGACTGGAATAAGAGATGTATTAATGAGGCTCAAAAATAGCAAAGCTAAAGACACCTACGGTAATTCGACTTATCTTGTTCAAAAAAATATCACACTTTATGTGGATCCTTTGATAAAGTTAATGAATGTAACATTAAAATTTGGCGGTTTTTCAGATTTACTAAAGGTTGCTTTCATTGTGCCATTGCTTAAGTCAGGAGATAATATAGAATCTTGCCGATTACAGATTTTATCTATATCACAAACACTTTCTAACGTTTTTGAAAAGGCGATGAGTAGACAAATTTACAAATACTTCGAAAATAACCAGATTTTTTATCCTGTGTGTGTGCGCGCGTGTGCGTGTGTGTGTGTGTTTGTGTTGTGTGTGTGTGTGTGTGTGTGTGTGTGTGTGGGTGTGTGTGTCTGTGCGTGCGTGCGTGCGTGCGTGGGTGTGTGTATGTGTGTGTGTGTGTGCGTGTGTGTGTGTTTGTGTGTGTGTGTGTTTGTGTGTGTGTGTGTGTGTGGTGTGCGTGTGCGTGTGCGTGTGCGTGTGCGTGTGCGTGTGCGTGTGCGTGTGCGTGTGCGTGTGCGTGTGCGTGTGCGTGCTGTGCGTGTGCGTGTGCGTGTGCGTGTGCGTGTGCGTGTGCGTGTGTGGTGTGTGTGCGTGTGCGTGTGGTGCGTGTGCGTGTGCGTGTGCGTGTTGTGTGTGTGTGTGTGCGTGTGTGTTTGTGTGGTGGGGTGCGGGCGTGTGTGGTGTGCGTGTGTTCGTGTGCGTGTGTGCTGTGGTGTGTGCGTGTGTGCGTGTGTGCGTGTGTGTGGGTGTGCGTGCTTGGGTGCTTGGCTGCGTGCTGTGCTGTGTGCGTGTCGTGCGTGAGTGTGTGCGTGTGGTGCGTGCGTGGCGCGGTGTGTGTGTGTGCTGTGTGCGTGTGTGCGTGTGGTGTGGTGGTGTGCGTGCGTGGTGTGCGTGCGTGTGCATGGTGCTGCGTGCGTGGGTGCGTGTGTGCGTGCGTGTGTGTGTGTGTTGTGTGTGTGTGTGTCTGTGCGTGCGTGCGTGCGCTGCGTGGGTGTGTGTCTGTGTGTGTGTGTGGTGTGTGTGTTGTGTGTGTGTGGTGTGCGTGTGGTGTGCGTGTGCGTGTGCGTGTGCGTGTGCGTGTGCGTGTGCGTGTGCGTGTGCGTGTGCGTGTGAGGTGCTGTGCGTGGGTGTGCGTGTGCGTGTGCGTGGTGTGCGTGTGCGTGTGCGTGTGCGTGGCGTGTGCGTGTGGTGTGCGTGTGCTGTGGTGTGCGTGTGCGTGTGCGTGTGCGTGTGCGGTGCGTGTGCGTGTGCGTGTGTCGTGTTTGTGTGTGTGTGTGCGTGTGTTTGTGTGTGTTGTGTGGGGTGCGGGCGTGTGTGTGTTGTGCGTGTGTTCGTATGTGCGTGTGTGCGTGTGCGTGTGCGTGTGCGTGTGTGCGTGTGTGTGGTGTGCGTGTGTGCGTGGTGCGTGCGTGCGTGCGTGCGTGGTGCGTGAGTGCGTGTTGCGTGGTGCGCGGTGCGTGTGCGTGCGTGCGTGTGCGTGTGTGCGTGTGCGTGTGTGCGTGTGCGTGTGCGTGGTGCGTGGTGCGTGTGCGTGGTGCATGGGTGCGTGCTGCGTGGTGCGTGATGCGTGCGTGCTTGCGTGCTTGCGTGCTTGCGTGTTTGCTGTTTGCGTGCTGTGCGTGTGCTGTCGTGCGGTGCTGTGTGTGTGTGTGTGCGTACGTGGGTTGCGTGGGTGCTGGTGGTAGTGCGTGTGCGCGCGCGAGTGTGCGTGCGTGTGTGTCGTGTGACGTGTGTGCGTGTGTGCGTGTGTGCGTGTGTGTGCGTGTGTGCGTGCTGTGCGTGTGCGTTGGCGCGTGCTCGTGGTGCGTGCGTGCGTGCGTGGTGCGTGCGTGCGTGCGTGCTGCGTGCCGCGTGTGCGTGTGCGTGTGCGTGCTCCGTGTGCGTGTGCGTGTTGCGTGCTTGTGTGGGTGCTTGCGTGTTGCGTGCTTGAGTGCATGCGGTGCTATTGCGTGCTTGCGTGTTACGTGTTTGCGTGCGTGCTTGCGTGCTTGCGTGCTTGCGTGTTGCGTGTTGTGCTTGCGTGTGCGTGTTGCGTGTTTGCATGTGCGTGTGCGTGTGCGTCGATTGTGTGTGATGTGTGTGGTGTGGGTTCGTGGGTGCCTGTAGTGCGTACGTGCGCGTGCGCGCTCCGCGCAGTGGTGCGTGAGTGCGTGCGTGCGTGCTTGCGTGCGTGATGCGTGCGTGGGTGCGTGCGTGCGTGGGTGCGTGCGTGGGTGCGTGTCTGCGTGTTTGCGTGTGTGCGTGTGTGTGAACTTGTTTGAATGTTAGATATGTTGTTTAGTATCTTTCGGTTTTACATTGTTGCATGTTATACCTTGTTTTCTGGAAGTTTGGAATGCTTTGGTGTTTGTTGGCTAGTTTCGCTTGACCTGGGGATCGGTGTTTGCTTGTTTACTTGTTGGTGTGTATACGTTTAACGTGATTTTTCTAGAAAGATAAGTTGTTAGCAGAGAGAATTTTCAACCTATAAAATGCCTACAAGATTGCGCGTTATGGGCAATCCATTGTCATCAAATTACTGGTTAGAAAAAGGAAACAGAATCTGTAAATGTGGACCTATTTATAAAATTAGAATTAAGATATAAATTTTAAGAACTACTCTACGTAAGGATAAAGGAAGTTCTGTATTTGGTGTATAAATATACATTTGAATAATACACGCACTGCTTTACTTACAATTATTATACTATAAAAAATAAAGAAAACTTTGGAAAACTTCGATATTAAGCAATTTGTAATATCAGGGTCGCCATGTAGTGTCTCTGGTCCCATTGTAGTAGTACTTTTGTACTTCCCATTGTACTACCATATATAAGGTCCATAAGGTAAGGCCCATTGGGTCTTCATTGAAAGGTTGCATCATATTTACTACTAATTTATTACTACATCCAACTATTTAGTTTATACTAATAATACTCCCATTGTAACAGGTAATATACTAATCTTACTAATTTATTAAATTGACTTCTATAATATCTACATACTAATTACTTCTTACCACTTCTTCTTACTACTACTACTAAAGCTACCAATCTACGCACAAATCTACAAATAATGTTACTTTTCGCTGGCTTAATGCAGAAGTACGCTATATCACTTAGACCACATTTTACAGGAGGAGATAAAAACTTATTGGTTCTTAATAAATTAATTATCAACTGATTTCCTAATATCTATTTGCAACACTTTATAAGGGCTTAACCTTATTTTGCTTGATTTTTTATGAATAGATTAGATTACGGGACAGGGTATAGTTTTTTATCAAAACAGGTGGTCTATGTCCAAATTAATGGACTTAGAATAATTTGGTATGACAAAATGTGGCCTATGTCCATATTGTGATTCCGTAAACACAAACTTGTCTTTGATTGCTACTTTTCCTGACGCCCCAGAATTATATCAGTTATGTTTAGTAAAGTGTTTGTGAAATAAATACTCAATATTTGAAACAAAATTTTTTATTGGGAACAAAATTTAATATAATTTTTTTTAGTTCCTTGAAGGTATAATAAAAAGTTATTATATTCTGCCGTATGGAAATCATTAAAATATAATAGTAACTTTTAGAACTTATAATCTAGGAGTACATAATATCATATATAATATTTAAAACTCTTATAAACATTAACACAATAATAAATTATTATTCCAAAACAAAGAAATAAAACTGTTCCCCATTATTCATCATCGGAATCAATTTCTTCTCCAATGTTGCCACCGTAAGGCAGAGTCTTGAAAACGTCGTGATAAGTCGCTGGTATAACTAATTTGTTGCGTTCGTACTTCTTTTTTGTGATAGGGACCAAATTATGTTACAATGTCTTCTTTGCGTAGGAATTATCAAATTTGATAGACCTCCTTCCTTTTTGCAATGAACTAACCATTTTGTATTCTTTCTCCTCGTAATTATATTTAAACAGTATTGTATTTGGATATTCGGTATTTACCTTTATAACTCTTATTTTCTACCACTTTACTTTATCCTTATTAATATCTTTGTCCCAGTTCAATGTTGTATTTTGCTGCAAGCAAATCTTTGAAATCAAAGATCATCTCTTTTGCCATTTCGTTCACGCCATACTTGGGATCATTTCTGTTGGCAGTGCGGGCCAAAGTGTACCACTGGTCTGATAAGTATATAGGTATATTTTTAGAGGCCCGCTCTATTATACATTCTGCGTGTGCCCTTTTTCTAAATAATTGTGCCGAATTTTTATATTATGTTTGTTTGCAAGGAAATTGTACAAACTGTAGAGAAACTTATTTCGATTTTGCCCAGCACAGTGGTCAGAAAAAAATGAGAAGTCCATAATGTCTTGTTCAACTTGTCCTTGAGAAATAATAATAGGCAGCTCCCTATTTTCAAGGCACCTATTTTTGCGATGCCTTCATGCTACATTTTTTTGAACCCAAATTAAAGATAGTGAAGTTGTAAGTTGATAGCTTCAACTTATAATAGGCGAGGCCGACTTCTGTTTTTGGTGCAGGGAGGATCTGTTCCAAGTCAAATACACAAGCACAGAAATTTGTATCATCGTTTGCCCCTTTTTGTCCTCATTTTTCACTTCTCTTGCTAAATCCTTACTCTTAATATGGACATTGCATTCTTCTTGTAACTTGGCCTTTTCTTCCACTAAATTATCAAACATATTACAAAGGTCACACTAATCCTTTTTTTGGAACCAGAAAGGATATATTGAATTCGCAATTGAAAATTTGTCGGTAAATAGAGGGACTTGCAGGCTGTGAGGTGTTGTTACTTTCGCAGTATTCCTGATACAGTGAGTACATTTTTCCAATATTTAGAGTGGGTGGTAGTAACAGGCGATTGCTATAGGATTTTATATGCTGACGCGATAAATCCTTGATCTCTTCAGGCAGTTGGGATTTTTTTTTACAATTCATCGCTTATCACTAGGAATAGTCACGCTGTTGTCTATGCACTTGTTGGCTACTGTTTTAATCACCTGTGAACTTATATCTAAAGTGTTTTGCAAAAACACTTTGCAAACCTGAATTCGTTAGGCGTGATTGTTTAAAAGGGGCAAATCATACACATAAGTATAATTCCTTCTGCTATTATGTGACAAGTCATCGTCATTATCATTGTCATTGATGATTTTTATTTGGCGGTATCATGATTTTGGCAAAATTTTTACGTATTTCGATATGAAGTCTCTTTGTCCGTTAACATCACCTAAAGCCCAATATTGTTCAAATACGATCTCTCTCATTTCTTCAGTATATTTGGCTGGACACTTCATTCGGCAGGTACATGCAGCTCTAACATTTCGAGCAGAAACTATTTTCTTACTCCTGTTTTCATATGATAAGCCTCGGTTTCTCAGTCTTTTAATTCTATTTCTTCGCCAGTCATCTTCATTTCTGGATATTCTCGGGTTTTTTGTTTCTCTCTCAGTGAACAGTTTTCATCACCATGTTCATCAATCTCCAACTGTTCCTGTGTTGGCAAATCTTCGGGGACGTAGTCTGGATCACCATCTGTTGAATAAGGACCAGCTTCAGTAGATGTAGTATCTGGGTACAGCAGAATCGGCCAAATCGTTAGGACTTATTAATTTACTGTCTGAAGGCTGTCCCGATTGGCAATTGACTGTGATCCGTTCTTGCTCAGGAAATTTTTAATTTTGGAAACTCATTATATTGCAATGATTATTGTCCTCAGAGGTGACTGAAGCATTAGGATTGAGATTATTGACAAACTCTCCGGCAACAAATTCACTATTCCCCTCACGTACAGCCTCATTGATGGAAGTTGCAGTTTCTTCATTCATCACGTACCTAAATGGCATCATGTATTCAACCAAGACTGGTTCAACTTTATTTTCCTCAGGTCTCCCACTTTCCTTTCTCTTTTAATCCTCACCTATAAAGTAAACAGTAAAATTCTCAGAAGTGCTCTACTATTTTTCTTATACTCCACTGAAAGGACTACAATTCTAATTAAAGAATTGTTTCCATGTGACTATCTGAAAACAATGATTACCTATTATTTTGAAACGGGTCATTTAATATTTTATCAAGAATTAGATACCTACGAAATTAGAAAACGCGATAATCAGTTTTAATGCTAAAATTTCATACTGCAGAAGTATCATATGTCCACAAAACCTAAACATAGAATTGTTCTGCAAATAGTATTATTGTGTGAGTTCAAAATAATTAACGATGATCTGGCGTCAAAAAATACAAAGTTGTCAATAACACCAAATTCACCTATTCACTAATTTCTGCTTATTTCAATATAATAAATTAGCCACAAATCTTAACAACATAACCTCAAATTAGAATGAACTTCCAATAAAAACTATATGACAGAAAGACTAAACTTCAATAACTACTATGCTACCAGTAATTTATGTCCACATAAGCTACTTCTGCACTGAAATATTGTAGCTTGATAAAGATAGGATACCTCAGTTGTAATACATACAAGCCACTGGAGTGGACGTAACGACAGGATACTTCTGCATTTAATTCCGCGTGGCTTGGAGTGGACATAGGTGTAAAAATCTAATTTTCGCCTAAAATGGACAATATCATACTTCTGAATTAAGCGAGCGAATTACAAACAATACTGTTAAGCTATTAAAACTCAAAAATCTGAAATTGGACCGAAATCCGTGCGTTGGAAAGATAATTTAGATTTTGAGCTACTTAAAGGAATGAATTATACACTGTGTCTCTTGAATTTCTGGCCATAGGGAATTCCCATGTTAAAATAAACTATTGTAAATATTGGCTCCCCTAATTATTTTACAGTAAAATGTCAAATGTAAAACTTCTTAAGGAAAAAAGGCTGCTTCTTATGTTACAATTGCATTTACATTTGTTTCATCCGTTTTCGAAAAATTTAGGAAAAACTTATGGGCTTTTTCGTAACTGGTCAAGATTGCTTTGCTTTAGACAGACAATGCTAACAATAACTATTAATTGTCATTGTAAATCATTCATTGTTCAAAAACAATTAATTCATCATTAAAACTTTATTTGGGACAGATTATTACTTTTTAAAGAAAAATTTGTTTATAAAAATGAATTATTATACCATTGAAGAAAAAGTAAAATTTATTGAATGGCATTACTCTGGCAATTCACTTAGAAATATCAGAGATTTGTACTCGGCTAGTTATCAAAACCGGCAAATTCCAAGTGCAGAAACAATTTCAAAAATTATTAACTTATTCAAATCTACCGGTAACGTTAATAAGCCATGTAATTGTCAAGATATTAAACCTCTGGGGCAAAATGACAGAGATTTGAATGTGTTACTTAATGTTGTTGAAGATAAGAATAAAAGTGTGAGACAAATTGGGTGCAGTTTAAGAATATCTCACACTACCGTCCATCGAATTTTGAAGCGACAAACTCCAGTGTTCTGTTCGAGTCCTTCAAGTATAGCTTGCAGCAGGAAATTTTTGATGAAGATAAACTCATGAGAATGGAGTTCTGCGAAAGATTTTCCTGTTGTAAGTATGAATGGCTCAGTTCTTAAGATTTCAGACTCTATTACTCTGTTGGGTATGACTGTATCTTCAAATTTCTCATGGGTTGACCATCTTCTATCAGCTACCAAAACAGCTGCTCGTAAAATAGGCTTTTTGTACAGATCTAAGCAGTAATTTACCTCTCGACAACTCCTTCTGCTGTATAAGGCCCAAATTCGGCCTTATCTGGAATATAATTCTCACCTTTGGGTTAGTGCTCCCCAATACGCTCTCGATATCGTTGATTATATTCAAAAGAGAGCGATTAGGCTTATAAATGACCCGTCCTTAACTTCTCACATACAGTCCCTTGAGCATAGAAGGATGGTTTCAGTTCTTTCTTTGCATTATCGTTATTACAACGGCTATTGTGCTGGTGAATTACATTCTCTGATACCATCTCCGGCCATCTTTGCGAGAAACACTCGGTTCGCTCATTCACATCATCAGTATGCAGTACAAATCTTGTCGTACCAAACGGGCGCAATCCACATTTTTCTACACGGCTTCTAAACTCTGGAATGATCTCCCTAGTTCCTGTTTTCCTCTCACTTATGATATGAGAAAATTTAAGGTAGCTGTTCATAGGCATCTATTGGCAATTCATTACCCCTCTATTGATCCTCCTAAGTGTTCCTGAGTGCTTTAGCACGATAGGCCTTATTTAGCCAGTTCAGGTCCACAATCATAAAAAAAAAAAAGATTAGTAGAGTTATCAAACATGGATAGAAACTTTCTAAGTCGTATTTTATTCACCGACGAATGTTCTTTTTTAGCTCATGGTATTCATAACCGCCAAAATTTTCGTTACTGGAATACTGAAAATTTGCATTTATCAATAAAGAGTAGAAGTCAATATCGCAACACAATTAATGTATGGATTGGCATACTGGGCCATAGATTAATAGGTCCTTTCTTTATTGATGGTACGTTGACTGGAGAGCGTTATCTTCAGCTGCTTCAAGAAGAAATTGGCCCAGCGCTGTTAGACTTGAACCTGGAGGAAGACATTTGGTACCAGCACGATGGGTGTCTAGCACACAATAGTGTAATCGTACGTGAGTTTCTAGACTTCACGTTTCCCGGCTGTTGGATAGGTCGAGGTGGTACCATAAACCGGCCAGCACGCTCCCCTGATTTGGCTCCCTGTGACTTTTTCCTCTGGGGTTATTTAAAAAACAAATTATACAACAGTGAAAACTCGTTTAACAGTCTGATCGACTTAAAAGAAGCAATCTTAGCAAACAGCCACGAAGTCTCCCAGTACATGCTCGCAAACGTTCGGCGAGAGTTCTATGATCGACTTTGATATTGTTTAGCTGCAAACGGAGATTTATTTTATCACTTGATCAAATAGTAGAAATGATTTTTTGTTATTTATTTTCCAATTTTCATAATTAATTTGTTTACTTATTTAGAATATCATCTTCTTGTTTATAACAGACTTATTTTATTTGTGCTCCTTATTGTATTTATCCTGACACTTACATGGCTTATTAACGTTACCGGTTACGAAAAAGCCCTTAAGTTTTTCCTAATTTTCTCGAAAACGGATGAACCAAATGTAAATGCAATTGTAACATAAGAAGCAGCCTTTTTTCCTTAAGAAGTTTTACATTTGAGATTTTACTGTAACATAATTAGGGGAGCCAATATTTACAATAGTTTATTTTAACATGGGAATTCGCTATGTCCAGAAATTCAAGAGACACAGTGTATGTAATTCATGCAATTACTGTACAAATAATTACTCACATTTATGTTTGTTTGTGGTTAACAATTATCATATATATATATATATATATATATATATATATATATATATACATATATCTCTCTCAAAAATGCTACCATACATGAGGGACACAACCCTTACAGGTTAAACCAGAAAACTTGTAATGACCATTGTTATTTCGTTATTTCAAAATACTGAAAAAAACAGTATTTAAACAATGTGTAACTTTACTACAAAACATTCAGCATTCCTTTAATTAAAAATATACAAACTGCTATGACATGATGCGAGAGCTTCAAATACGTTAATAAAATGCAAAAAAAGCTTTTAGTTTTTAGATTACTGTAAAAAAAAATTCAATTCACAATAAAGCCTGAATACTTTGGTGTATATGAATTGCAAAATAAATCGAACCAACGCCATTCTTGTTTTATATAATGGTTCGCATTCAAAAACGTCCAATATTAACGTAGCTTATCTTAAAAAGGTAAAAATGTACTTGATAGTATATTAAACAAATTCTCTTAGAAAACATTTTGGAAAGTATAATAACAGATATGATGAATTGAAAATTTAAATTGTTTGATGAGGGCTATAAATTATGGAAAATAATTTAGAAACAAAGACTCTCCATTTAAACACAAAGTACTTAATTCTGTATTATTCTTGAATAAAAGATTATTCTCATAACTGTTTCCAGTCACAATTCATATAATTATGACGGAAACAGTTTTTCGATAATGTTATGTTCACTATACTACTATATCAAAGATGCAATTATATTCATAAAGCAATGCAATGATCTGGTAAATATTAATGTTTTGACTTACTTGAATATAGGTATTTGAAAAGTTTTAAGTTCAAAAATATCAATTATGATACTATATCTATGTCTACCTAAACTAATTTTATAATCAACGTAGTCGTCCTTAAACAGCTGATTTTCGCCTTATTTGGCAAAATTGGATATTTTTAATATTTATAAGTTGGTTTTCTGTTTATCGTTAATCATAGATATGCCATGTTTACCAAACACCAAGTTATAAACAGATGCTTTCTTAATTCAATTGATGGTCTAAGTGATCCATATATACATTTTGAATTTGTTTCTTCCTTACACGCTCAATCTAAACTAGCGTCGCGTAGGCTCCCCAAATCAAGTGGGTTGCCGACTAAACTCACCGGAGGAGACTGTAGGTATTAGTATGATGTATAATATTTAAAATATTGCTTCAAAACTCTCGCTTACACTAAAATCAAATTTAAAAACTATAATATATGTGATAACGTGCGGAATTTGTCGGTAAACGTTTTAGGCTAGATGTTTAAAAACCTGAATGATCGTAGAAAACAGGGTAATGGCTCGCTCGGTAAATTATTAACCTAATTTCAAGCTTTTACATTTCAAAAAGTGTATTAAAATTTGTTTAAATAAACGCATTAAATTTGTTTGAATACAAAATAATGCACATACAATCGTTAAATAAATTTTATAAACATAAAAGTTTACATTTAACAACTTGCTTATGTTAGCACCATTAAATGTTTTTCTGAACTCAGTTTAATAACTCTAAAATGGGTCAACGTTAATGACCATGTAAACGTTAATTACTTTTCAAATCATTTTTGTGAACTACGCATGAATAATTTAATTTATTTACTACAAAATTGTACCATAAATGGTAGACAATGAAGTCAGCAAATGATATATCGGTTCTGAGTGAACATCCAATTTCACGGAAACGTAATTAAAATACAAACCCTATCTAAGGAGTTATAAATACACTAAGCTCATTAACTATCCAATTAATACAGTAGTCGTAAATAATTTGCATAAAAAAAATGAGCATTCAAATGAATTCAGACAGGAAGCTGGTCAAAGTTGTACTTAAGCTGTCAAGTCAAATATACGTTATGTTTTCCAGGAATTAAACTACAAGAACGTTATGCGTTTATCTATATGACTGACCTTAGATTAATTATTCGTAATTTTGCCACAAGAGTTTGATAAGCCGTCTCGTCTAAAACTGAAAGTATTGGAGGTCAACGAAATTAAAAACAAGAAAAGCATTTAATACGTGTATTGGAAAATTCAAAAAGGTATCGTTAGGACTTTACCCGTTTTTACAAATAAACGCAATATTTTATCTAGTCCTGCTCTACATATAACTTCTAACTTGTAATCAAATATAATAGTTCAATACGAAATGATTTCAATATAGATTACTAATTAATCAAAATTGTTAAAGAAGGTTGCATTATTACGACATTCAATCACATCTTGCAACAATTCTTCACCAATAAATAATTTTTTACTTATGCGAGAAGCCTTTATTCAGTAATCCGTTTGCTTTAAATAACTGTGATAAGGCAGATATTCCAAAAAAAGTGAAAATTTCCACACAACCAGTCAATGCACCAAATGTGCCACAACTGTCATTTTCCGTTGCGAAAGTCGACTGTGTTTGATAACCACTTAGTTCGATTTTAAAGCTAACAAGAAACCGTACGCATAATAAATATACATATTACTTAACACAACCGTATTAATTTTTAGGTTTATTAATGACATAATATTTTTATACTGAAAATGCTTTGATATTTACGTAACCATATCCGTACTAATTAAAAACACACTCATAACAGAGTAACTGATTCATCTCCTAGAAACCGTAATTAACATTTAACTAAGTCACTAAACGTTATTACGGAACCGAACAACCTAAAACAACCCTCAAAACTATAACTAGGCTTTCAATTTGAACCTAGCTACTTCTAATACTTTACTACATTACTATCTTTGTAAGTGAACATACCCAAGTAGAACATAGATATTGGTAACATATAAGAACGTTGTATATTATTAGACAAATATTGGGCGGTAATGTTGAACCAATTTTTCGATGTTAATATTTCGCTATAATGGCCCAATGAAGTTATTTAATATTGGCTATACACATATTATCCATATTGAACCAATGACAATAATAAACAAAAATGAACTAATATAATAGTTCAATATTACGCCAGTTTCGTGACGTTAACCATTTGTTATATTGAACCAATATAGTATGTTACTATTGACCGAATATATGAGTTGTTATGAATGAACAAGTTCAAAAGTAAATATTTATTTAAAAATTATTATTAATTGTATAAAACACATGAATAAAATGTTTAACTCGAGTAGGATTTGAACCCACGACATGTACTTTGCTAGAGTACCGCTCTACCCAACCGAGCTATCGAGATATAAGACCCAATCGATGTAAATTTTGTCTTTATATATGTAGAACTGATGTAAAAATTATAAATATAATGAGATTACAGTAAAATTACTTACTAATATTAATGGCATGTGATCCTGCAATATCGCAAGAATTCGCATATACCAAAGCAACTGGACTAATATACAATTTTTTTGTTTTGTAATGAACGAATAAGTTCAAAAGTAAATATGTATTTTATTAATTTTATTAATAATACTTGCTTAGAGCGGCACCCTAGAAAGTACACGTCGTACGTTCGAATTCTACTCCAGGTAAACTTTTTATTTATGTATTTAATAAAATTAATAATAATTTTTAATAACTTACTCATATTTAAACAATCACAAAAATACAACATTGGGCCTATTAATTAAAATGGGTATTCGGGAATATCAATCCTACGTTAGTAGTAGTGAGACACCTCACCTTTCACTTTTGTGACGTCATTTGACCTTGGGGATTTCCCAAGGCCTGCCACGTGGCTAACCACTATTTGACCTTGAGAAAGTTGTTTACCTTGAGAAACAGGTTTGCCTTGAGAAAGTTGTTTACCTTGAGAAAGTTGTTTACCTTGAGAAACAGGTTTGCCTTGAGAAAGTTGTTTACCTTGATAAAGTTGTTTACCTTGAGAAACAGGTTTACCTTGAGAAACAGGTTTACCTTGAGAAACAAGTTTAGCTTGAGAAACAGGTTTACCTTGAGAAAGTGACCTGGGGCTTCGCGGTAAATTGGAAATTGTGGGTTTCTTCTAAGATAAATGCTACCTCTAGGACCTGGTGTAGCGCTTGGGGTTGTTTTTAATAATAGTAAAGATGTTCTTGTAAGATAAATGCTACCTCTAGGACCTGGTACAGCGCTTGGGGTTGTTTTTAATAATAAAGATGTAAGATAAATGCTATCTCTAGAACCTGGTGTTTCGCTGGGGTTGAAAATAAATGCTATCTCTAGGACCTGGTGCAGCGCTGGGAGTTGTTTTTTAATAATAAAGATGTGCTTGTAAGATAAATGTTATCTCTAGGACCTGGTGCTTCGCTGAAAATTTGAAAATTGAATAAGGGACCCTAATGCCAACTTGTAAGACAGGATCTTGTGTTAGGTCTGAACCTCTGATGGGAAATAGTACGGGGACTCTAATGCTAACTTGTAAGACAGAGCTTGTTTGCGGCGCCGTCTTGCAGGGGTATGGACTAATGAGTATTTTCTGTGATAAAGGTGGCGCTACCTAGTGGTATATTTCAGGTTTAATCAGGGATTTGTTTGTGGTGCCATCTAGCAGGGGTATGGGCTAATGAGTATTTTCTGTAAAAAAGGTAACACTACCTATTGGCATATTTCAGGGTTAATCAGAGGTTTGTTGCTGAGTCATCAGGAGGAGCAGCGAGGGTTTTTCTGTAATAGAGGTAAAGTGGTATATTTCTTAGCTGATTAGGATTTGTTTGTAGTTTATGACTTATAAATGTTTTCTATAAGCTTTACTAATCAATTGCATTTGTAAGACCTGTAGAAGATTCATAAAGGTGTTTTTAAGATGGGGTTTAAAATTATTTTTGGATGTGACACAGTATACGCTGTACAACACTACCTTAGCTTATCATATCCTAATCTAAATACTACTAAAAATAATACTATAAGACCTTAAACATACATACATACACACGTAAAAAAAAATAGAAAATAAGGAATTACCCGAAATCGTAACTTGTATTAATAAATACAGAGATTGCATTTGGTCCTCTCTGAGAAGATGATAATGATGGCCTTGAGGCAAACCGTCAGTCTCAACGGATTTGCAAAGGTATAAAAAAGACTTGTACACCTCAAGGAAATGTTGGGATCTCAAACCAAGCCGGCAGTCTCACCAAAGCCTGTACCAGTAGTAATTAAGACTTCTACAATTTGAGATCGTCTGAATTTTACAGTGCTCGAACTTGCTATTTAAACTATTGAAGCTCTGACGTCAACTCTAACAAGTTACAGCTAATAGGGTTTTACCCCTCATTTAGAATGTAAAAAACACGCATTCACTTTGACTGTCTGTCTGAACATTTTATTTTTTGAAGGTCTCTTTTAAAAGTACAAAATATTTTTCTATTTAAAATTTATAGTCGGATTAAAAGAAAAAAACAATAAGGCCATTTTGATATTTAAAGACGCTTAGAATGTACTACTCAGTATTTAAATTCAAATAGTTAATTCCAGTGTTATAATGGTTTCATCGTATGATAAAATTGTTTGTAAAATGCAACGAATCCAGTATATAAATAAAACTGTAGCTTAATCTGATATGTACTATTTGTGAGGATAATAACCCTATTTTTAAAAATAAGACAAGATCTGTAATTATTAGTTTGCTACATTCATGTATACAAATATGATTTAAAATTACTTTTGTTTTACTACAGTGGTGACAGTTAATTCGTTTTAAATTATGCTTGCTTTAGCAAGTTAATTACCACACATCAATTGTAAATATGTTTACCTACAGTTAATTACCGCGTAATTATACAACTTTGTTAAATATAATAGTCTAAAATTGATTACCAATATAAATGGTTAACATAATTTCTTTTAAAAAACACTAAATAATAAATTTTATATAACACGATTTTTAAAAACACACATGCTGAATTAAAAGAAAAAAAA
This sequence comes from Vesta saturnalis, assembly GCA_036346205.1. Taxonomy (NCBI): domain Eukaryota; kingdom Metazoa; phylum Arthropoda; class Insecta; order Coleoptera; family Lampyridae; genus Vesta; species Vesta saturnalis. The sequence goes on from JARFJB010001721.1 coordinate 786,901, forward strand.
ACAATGGGGTTATTTTTTTTGTTACAGGGCTTTTGATTAAAACAATTAGAGCACTAAAAAATATCTTTATGTATCAGAATAGAATGGTTGAATAACAGGCGTTAAAACAATAACCTGATTATCTCATCATTTAGAATTAAACATGTACTAAAATAGTTCTTTACAAAATCAAACATAGGTAAACTATGTAATCTAAAATATAGAAACATTAAGGTATAAGGTCTACACACATCTGAATGATAGTCTTGTAATATTGTTTTATTGTATACGAAGCATCGGGAATTCTTCTCTAGGAAACGTAAATGATATCCTAGCGGTGCTCGTCCAAAGGAATCAAAATACTCTCCATTACCAATCTCGTCAATGTAGATAGCGGTCCAATGCTGACCTGGTTTGTTTGTAGGATCCGTGTTTACGATAATTGCACACGCTTCAAATCTATCAACTCGTACGCAGAAGTTGTTGTACCGTATTCACTTCCTTCAATTTTCATCTGCATTCTGTTTCGAGGCTGTAGTACGTTTTATAATACACAAACAGAATCTTCAATACTGTGATACGTGTAACAGCAAAACACATTAGCTAGTTAGTTTCACCTCTATCCGTTGAGACTGACGGTTTGCCTCAAGGCCATCATTATCATCTTCTCAGAGAGGACCAGATGCAATCTCTGTATTTATTAATACAAGTTACGATTTCGGGTAATTCCTTATTTTTTTTTTTTTTACGTGTGTATGTATGTATGTTTAAGGTCTTATAGTATTATTTTTAGATTAGGATATGATAAGCTAAGGTAGTGTTGTACAGCGTATACTGTGTCACATCCAAAAATAATTTTAAACCCCATCTTAAAAATACCTTTATGAATGTTCTACAGGTCTTACAAATGCAATTGATTAGTAAAGCTTATAGAAAACTTTTATAAGTCATAAACTACAAACAAATCCTAATTAGCTAAGAAATATACCACTTTACCTCTATTACAGAAAAACGCTCGCTGCTTCTCCTGATGACTCAGCAACAAACCTCTGATTAACCCTGAAATATTCCAATAGGTAGTGTTACCTTTATTACAGAAAATACTCATTACCCCATACCCCTGCTTGATGGCGCCGCAAAGAAGCTCTGTCTTACAAATTAGCATTAGAGTCCCCGTACTATTTCCCATCAGAGGTTCAGACCTAACGCAAGACCCTGTCTTACAAGTTGGCATTAGGGTCCCTTATTCAATTTTCAAATTTTCAGCGAAGCACCAGGTCCTAGAGATAACATTTATCTTACAAGCACATCTTTATTATTAAAAAACAACTCCCAGCGCTGTACCAGGTCCTAGAGATAGCATTTATGTTCAACCCCAGCGAAACAACAGGTCCTAGAGGTAGCATTTATCTTAGAAGAAACCCACAATTTCCAATTTACCGCGAAGCCCCAGGTCACTTTCTCAAGGTAAACCTGTTTCTCAAGCTAAACTTGTTTCTCAAGGTAAACCTGTTTTTCAAGGTAAACAACTTTATCAAGGTAAACAACTTTCTCAAGGCAAACCTGTTTCTCAAGGTAAACAACTTTCTCAAGGCAAACCTGTTTCTCAAGGTAAACAACTTTCTCAAGGTCAAATAGTGGTCAGCCACATGGCAGGCCTTGGGAAATCCCCAAGGTCAAATGACGTCACAAAAGTGAAAGGTGAGGTGTCTCACTACTACGTACGTTGTATTCCAATACTATTTTGCCATATTGTACCAATGTGTACAGTATTGGATTGGAAACATACCGTGAAACAGGGTTTGCCCATTTTTTTAGTATTGATTTTATATTAAACAATGGATATTAAACCAATGTTTAAAAATTTACTATATTGTCCCGATTTGTTTTGCCAACAAAAATTCAGTTTCACTAACGACAAGTTATGTACATTAATTCATTTTACTACAATATTTAAATTACTATACTGAACTAAACTTAAGCATTAACATTATAAACCTGATTTATACAATAAATCAATCTCGTAAAGTTTCAGATCCCATATTAGTGCCAGGTAGGTCTAAACACAAAATTCCTCAATTGCCGTAAGTGACACAATGTAGAACCCTTTCAAAATTTCAACTAAAGTCATAAAATACATCGCCTTAAAAATGGCTCATAGTTCATAGAATTTTAAGCGGGAAACACAATAAATTGTTGATGACTGTGTAAATCATAATAAACTTTAAACATAACATAACCTTCACGCCATTCCATTGCAGGGTAGGCAAAACGATTCCTGCCTCTTATATATTTTTCATTCACAATCCTTCTCTATGCCTTCCTATCTCTGCATATCTCCCTAGCTTCCGCAAGATTCATACATTGTCTCTGACTTGTTTTTTATTTTCATAACTCCTTATTTTTCATTCTTTTATCATACATTCTATTACATTCAGCCAAGCTTTACGCAGCCTACCAGGGCCGGCATTACCTCTAACCTCACCCACATATATTTGTTTCGTTAATCTTGCTTTGTTCATTCTCTCAATGTTACAACACCAACGTAAAGTACTACTGCTATATTTATCCATCATCGCCTTTTCCTCGCCACACTACGTTACTATACACTCGTTCTTTATCTTATCCCTTCTCGTTTTACCATATACACTTCTCAGGAGTCTTATATCCATGGCATTTATTTTTTTGTCGTGCTTTATTTGATACACCCATGTCTTACTTCCATACAGTACTGACGGAACGAACACGCCATTATAGATTGTTCGTTTAGCATCTAGGCTCATGCTTTCGTTTCTCATTATCGTATACATACTTCCAATCACCTTCCTTCCAGCATTGACCGTTCGTCCAATCTCGCCATCCATTGTACCTCCTGCAGTAAACATTCTACCCAGATATACCAACTCGTCCACTTCTTCCACAATTTCATCTTGCAGAATAAATACTCTACTCTTCTTTCCACCTTCCCGATTGAGCACCACAATCTTAGTTTTGTTGTATACGGCCCTTATTCCGTTTATTAGACCTTTATTTAGGACATACTCATTTAATACTTCCCACAGCGTCTCCCTATTCACTCTGTCGTATGCTTTGTTTAGATCTACAAACGCACAGTACAGCTTCCTTTTCACACTTAAACACTTTTCGATCACCTTCTGGAGAGCAACCATCTGATCAACACATCCTCTCCCTGGCATTAATTCACCTTGCACATCCCAAATCTTAATTTGTGTAGTTTTTCGTCCTCTATTAATCAATATTATTCCAAATAGTTTACCAAGTACACTGAGCAAACTTATTCCTCTGTAGTTCTTACAATGACTGTTGTTCCCCTTACCCTTATATAGAAGTTAAATTATCGCGCTCTTCCAACCCCTCGGACCTCTTCCACACTTAAGGCATACATTGAATAATTCACACAATCTTCGTATAAGCTTTGCATCTCCATACTTTAACATTTTATCAATGATTTCATCCACGCCTGCTTCTTTACCGTTTTTCAGCCTAACTACCGTTTTCGCTATCTAATTAGTCCAATATCCTTCTCAGCTTACCATACTATTTCGTTGCTCGTACTCATCACACCTGCAGCGCTCTGTTTTGGGCCACGTTTTGTATTTTTGGCCCATTTCCAGATGATTTCTTTGTTTCCCTCAAAATCATACTGCATTTTTTCTCCTTCCGCAGCCTCCTTCACTTCTTTGTTAATCTGTACACCTCATACAATCGCTTTTTCTCAGTCTCGTTTTTTGCACTAATCATTGCTATCTATGAATCTTTTTTCATACATACTGCCTTTTTTACCTATTCATTCCACCAAGTACATTTTTTTTCTGTCTATCCCGCTCTTCACAGTTTTTCAAGCTTATCCATGCACTTTCAACGTCAGTGTCTTGTTCGTTCCACACTGTTTCATTCACAGTCAATACTTTACTCACTGCATCTACGTATTTCATTATCGCACCATTATCTACTAGTTTTTCTACCCCGGTTCTGGACTTTCGTACTACGTTTGCTTTCCTTCTTCAAACCTACTTTTGCCCTAAACACACTCTCTATACAACCAAAAGTGGTCCGATCCACACTCTGGTCTGTGCATTACCTTTTTGTCTCTCACAAGGTTTCTAAGTTGTTCATTATACATTATCAAGTCAATCATATTCTTAGATTCACCTCTATGGCTGTATACATATGGACATTTTATGTTTAAATGATGCCCTTATTGTAAAATTAATACTTACTCACCTTTATTAAGATCTAAAAATCAGGTATTTACCTTGATTGAAAACTTACAGACATGTTGTAAAACACGAGCACAATTCTTACTACTTCTGTAGAGAACTAAGAGAAAACTCAAACTAAACCAAAACATTCGGGCTTCTTAGGAAATACCGAATTGGTTATTACTACGACTCCCTCCCCTAATAGATTTTAAAAACAGTACAATTACATTTAGTATTAGTGTTTATAATAACAACAAAGTAATTTATGGGGATATCTCATTTAATAATTTAATTTGCATATGTCTTAAATCAGTAATGTTGCCTGAAATAGCTATTTTATGAAGTAGATAATAATTTACTTGGATTTGGCTAGCAAATAGTTGATTTTTTGTTATTTTTCCAAATAGTTACAAAAGTAAAAATAAAGCAGACTCTAAACATGTAATTGTATCATAACTTTGTTTAAACGTAATCCAAAATTTCTTGTTAAATACTTATCAATAACGAAGAAATATTTGTGTTGTTCCGTTACTTTGAATACATTTTATTTGTACTACTTGCAATGTACCTAATTAAGGTTTATTCATTCGTAAATACCAACTAAAACTAGTTTTGTATGGGTGTTATTTAAAAGGGATTCATTAAAGTACAATAAAACGAATTCTTATGACAATGGTTATGTTTGTGATTTGTTGTAGAAAAGGGGTTTATAGCAGGTATATAACATTAAGCAGGAACTGTCCGCTTAGTGCAATCTTAAGCTGTACATTTTTTTATGAATCACATCCGGCATGTTTTGAATTTTTATACTACTGTTACAAATACGATTTATGATTGTTTTATATACCTCGCTCTACCATGGGATAGAATAAGTGACTTCATTCGTTCTCTATATTTTTATGTTATTGCAAAATGTTTACGTGTTTGAGTACTTACGCTTTTAGCTTTAACAATCGTTAAAATTGACCATATTTTTTCGTAGAACTTCAATGCTATAGTAATCCTTAATACTATTTTCTCGCCATATTTTCTATGAGCCATTTCACACGTTACTAAAATTCTACTGGTTCGATTATTAAATGTTTATTATTAATTCAAATTCAGAACTTATTGATTTAGAAATTATTGTAATTACAAAAATGTAGGTGTTTTTTTTAGTAATTGTGGGCTTGAATAGGCTAAACTTGGCCTATCGTGCTAAAGTACTCAGAAACACTTAGGAGGATGGCTAGAGGGACATTGAATTGTCAAGAGATGCCTATAAACACCTACCATAATTTTTTCATATTAAAAGTGAGTAGAAAACAGGAACCAGGGAGATCATTCCAGAATTTAGAAGCCGTGTAGAAGAATGTGGATTGCGCCTGTTTGGTACAAGTGGAATTTGTACTACATACTGATGATGTGAATGAGCGAACCGAGTATTCCTAGCAAAGCTAGCCCAAGATGGTATCAAATAATGTAATTCACCAACGCAATAGCCATTGTAATACCGATAATACAAAGAAAGAACTGAAACGATTCTTCGATGCTCAAAGGACTGTACGTCAGAAGTTAAGAACCGGTCATTTATAAGCCTAATCGCTCTGTTTTGGATACGAAATCGAGAGCGTATAGGAGAACACAGGTGAGAATTATATTCTAGATGAGGTCGAATTTGGGCCTTATACAGCAAAAGGAGTTGTTTGGAGGTAACGTACTGCTTATTCTTGTTTCTTTGTATAATGATAATTTTTAAATTGCTAGGTAAGTAAATAATAAATAATGTTTCAGTTAACTATTTAATGCGTAAGTGAACGTTTTGACAAAGAAACTATATAAAAAATTGCAAAATTTTCTTAAGAGACGCCCTGCAGGTATCACTTTATCTGTTTAATCGAAGATTGATTACGTGTATAGTATTTTTCAACTAGGATTCCCGTTTTCGGATTAGTGCTTTATATTAGTAAACGCAAACCTTTTGTCTTTCAGCTCTGTTTAAATTGTGGTTGTACTTCTAAACAACAGAAACGTAGGATTTACGGCGATACATAAATTGCTTCAAGCACATAATAAGCATTAAAATATTCTACTAATAACCACAATGTGGCAGAAAGAAACGACATTAGATTATGTTGGACGCAAAACTACAAGTACTTTGGAGTACCAGAGATTCTCAAAATTTTACATTTATTAACAGCGACGGTTATGAAATGTCAAGCATTTAAAATAAATATGTTTATTCAATTAACAACATACAAATTGAACATAATTTAAAATATACAATTAATTAATCACTTTCTAAGTGATCAACTCCAGATAGGCTTGATTCCGATGAAACTTCCCCTGTATTAATTATGATTGAATTAACTATCATATGGTTTTGAATAACTTTCTCTGTATCCCACCACTCTTTACTACGACGTTCGGTTCTTGCAATTGTATCCCGCTAAATTTGTGGTGTGATTTGGTTTAGCGACTTCTTCCACATTTTTATCACATTTTCTTCCAGTATTCCAAGAGTTTTATTACAAACAATTGTAACTGAGAGTTCAACACTATTCCTGGCATATTGAAAAATACTCAAACGACGCAAGTAAGTGTTTACTATTATATATAATTAGCACCTATTGGTTTACAGGTTTTAATGAAGCTGACATACATTGCAAATCAAATTTCACTATAACATTAGTGTAATGCATAATTAATTGCGCATGACGTTTACTAGCAACAGATAAGCGCACTAATGATCCTAGAATTAGATTTATTGCATTCACATCAAAATTCTTATGTAGATACCAATTTATTTCATTACTTATAAATATGTACTTAAAATTATCATTTATTAAAGAATCAATTATCTAAAACTGTTTTAGAACCTCTGACTAACAAGTAATTTTTAGTTCATACAGCAATTAAATGAACCGCACTAATTCGAAAATGGGAATCGTAGTTGAAAAATATTATACCCACTAATTTTTAAAAATCCGACCATATGTAGCAGTAGGTATTAACTTCCGTATTCTTGAAAATCTAAAATTACTGAAATGTTCATTGTAATTAATTAAGTCATCCGCAAGTGAGTTAAAATTTACGGATACAAAAAATAATTTATTTATACCGGATATTTCCTATTGAGTTAATAAATAATACTATACCGCATTCCAGACATCAGAGTAGTTATGGGCTTCAATGCAGCACAATGTAGCCAAATTTCAGTACAAAAGTGTTTGTAAATGAGTTCACATCTGTCAATCTTAAATAAATCCTGCTTTTGTATTCCTGAGCGCTTAACAAGTACTAATGCATTTTCCTTTACTAACCACATTTTATTTAGCGATATTCCAACAAATTAAAACAATATTTGTAATTACACACATATCTATTTACACTAAAGACTTAATATATAATATAATAAGAACAACAACTTCAAAAAACATACATATTTATAATACAAAAACAGCCAATATTTTAAATTACACGCATATTTATTTACACTAAGGGCTTAATACAAATTTTGTTTTACATAACAAAATACATATACTTCTGTATATGTTCTGTATATATAAGTGTTTTGTAACTGTGGTTTCCTATTAATGTAGTGTGTAGCCCTATTTCCACAGTTTATGTTTTTTGAGAGCGACGATTGGGAAGCGGACTCTGCTTCAGTCATCAGGCTTAGTCCTGAGAAGGACTGTTTTTGTATTTAAGACGAATTCATATATTATATATAATTTTTTCCGGAGCACTTAAATTCGAACTTGGTACCTTTCACTTACTATTCTAACATTTATACCGCTGTGCCACTGAGTAATCTAATATATATTTTTTAGAACTTATATATTAAACTCTTTCGTGGTTGCGCAGAAGTTTATTGCGCATGTTACGCCGTAACTTCTTGCGCAGGTGTATTGCGCTTAAACTCTTCGCGCATTATTGGAATCCATATGGGGTTCATTTCTATACTAGCTTGGCTTATTGGATTTTCTGCTAGCGCGATGTATGTGGCTTCTTTGAGTTTCCGACGAGTTGTGTTCTCGTCCTTTGCCACTGTCTGTATGTTATCCCATTGGATGCGGTGGTCTTCGTTCCAGACATGTTCAGTCATTCTTGATCTTTCTGTTTCGCCCTTGCGGACGTTGTTTCTTATGTTCCTGCGTTCCTACTTTGAGTGGTCTACTGCTCTCTGCTATGTATGCTCTGCCGCATTCACATGGTAGGTTGTATACACGATTCTTGGAATTATGATCTTCATTGTATGGTTTGGTTTTGGTTAGTATTCCCCTAAACGTTCTGGTCGATTTGAAGGCAGTGCTTATCTTGTATTTGCTGCCTATCCTTCGTATTTTGTCTGAGGTACCCTGTATATATGGTATTATCGCTGTATATTTAGGTTCTTCTTTTTCGGTCACCCTTTCCTTGTTTAGGTTAGGTGTAAGATCGGGGTAGCCATTTTCATTGAGTGTTCTAGCGATATTATATTTCCCTTTTCTTTGTTCAGGTCCTCTAGTTTTGAGCATATTGCTTTTGCTCTATCGTACAAGCATTTTGCAACGCCTAACTTCACATTTTGGTGGTGATTGCAGTTGTAGTGTAGGTACCTCCCCGTGTGGGTAGGTTTCCTGTATACACTTGTCGTGAAAGTGTTGTCATTCCTGTGTACAAGTACATCCAGGAATCGCAAACTACGAAGGTGTGGTACACGTATCTAAGCCACATCCTTGGTTTATCTGTGAATTCGGATATGGCTTGGTCTTCAAAGTCAAAGCCTTCTATATATATATATATATATATATATATATATATATATGTATATATATATTGCTCACTATGCGCGATAGTGGCCATCCCAAACTCTTGTTGGTAGAATTTGTCTTCTACCTGGAAATATGTAGTTCTAATGCATATTATCAGAAGTTTCATTATTGTGTTTACCGAGATTTGCGTACGTTCGTCGAACGTTTCATCATTTCCAGCTTGTCCCTTATGATAGTTAGTGTCTTATCGGTAGGCACATTTGTGAATAGACTCACAATGTCGAAGCATACCAGTATTTCTTCGTGGTTTGGTTGGAAGTTTCTGATGGCTTCCACGAAGTGCTTCTTGGCCATAGACTCGGTTTTTTACGATAAGGGTGTGATGATACCTAGCAGATAGTGTGCTAATAGGTGACAAGGTGAATTTCTGGAGCTCACAATTGTCTCAGAGGAATTCCTTGCTTATGAATCTTTGGTAGGCCGTACAGATGCGTAGGTTTGCTGTAGTGTGGGGTAAGTCTCGTTGTCTGGTAATCGGAGAACTCCCCCTTATGCTTTTCCAGCGTCAGGTATACCCGTCTTTCGAATGAAGGTGTGGGGTCTTTTGGTATTTGTTTGTACTCGCCCCCGTCTAGTAGTTCTTGGATCTTACTGTTGTAAGTGTCCATATCCATTACCACAATTGCGTTTCCTTTGCCTGCCGGTAGAATTTTGATCGTTGGGTCATTCTTAAGGGAAATGACCACTTTCCTTTCTAGGTTAGAGAGGTTAGGTTTAGTTCGCCTAGATGAATCTAGGACTGATCTAACCTTACTTCTGTATTCTTCGGCTTGCTAAGGATCTAATTTCATAGCTGTTTCTTCGACTGCGGTTATTAAATCTACTTTCGGAATATACCTCGGTGTTATTGCATAGTTCAAGCCTTTGTCCAGAACCTGCATTTCGCTTTCGTTCATCTGTCGTTTAGAGATGTTTATGACAGTATAATAAATATAATAAAAATGGGAAAACTGCTTAAATATGCATGCACATGAATTAGATCGTAAACTTGCAATTAACATTCCAAACCTACAACAGAAAGATTTCCAAAATTCGATTTCACCTAATAAGGTATGTTAATAACGTAATACCTTAATTGTGTGTCATTATCCACCATTACAAAGTCAGTACCTTTAAATTGTTAGGAAGCGCTTAAAGTACAAAAGGAATCAAACGCTTATTGTTTATTAATTGGGATAATTAAATAAAAATAAAGGCATTAGATATTTTTTTAAATATAATTGCGGCAATATAACTCCTAAAAACTTTATATTTATTGTAAGTAGATTTCTTATAAACTCGGGCATCGACCATCGGCTGAGAAACTTGTTAGGAACCTCCGATTCGACTAAAATATATAAACTTAGAACATCGGTTGTAGCCGAGAACTGGCAACGTCGACAAAAAATCTCTCATAAGAATTGAACAGCCTTATCCCAGCCGTACTAACTCTGAAGTATGGAATAGAGTATAGCATGCTTATATTAGTATAAAACATAATTATTTTATTTCTAGTTAACACAAACTAGGACGCTCCTGACAATTGGTTTTTGGATTTAACAGATCCTATCATAATGAATACTGAGGTTATTTATGTCAGATGTCAATGTCGGACTGTGCGGTAAAGTTAGCCCTGCGTTTCGCTCAATTACATCTCATTGGTAAATACACGCACTGTTAGCAGTTATTCATTTACTAGAATTAACATCACAAATTTTGATCGCGCTGTGTAGACCACGGTAGTCTTTTAGTTGTATAAATATAACATTTTATGTTTTTGTTAATTCAAACCGTCGAGAGTGAACCCTGGTTGTTGCGGAAAGAACTGAAACTGTACGTTTAATCCTTATTCCTCTATTTCGTCCGAACTAATTGCAAGTTTTATCTTTTACACTGTGGAGTTTCTCCACCAACGATCCCTGTTGATCCATTTAGAAGCTTTGCTGGTTCAAATTCCGCGTATAAACGATCTGAACCTTGTCAACCGTATCACCCGTATAACATTAAATATTACAAATGCCAAATACCACATAAATTTTCTGTAAATAGATTAAGTGGTGCACTAATGTTTTAAAAACAATATAATTCCAAAATATCTTTACATAATTATTTATTTCTGTACGCGCTTCAATATAACATGTACCAATGTCAAGGAAAAATATATAAGTGAAATAATAAACAAGTAGTTATGGTACCAAATCATTAAGGTAAAACAGTAAACTTAATGCACATTATAATTCTATATTTAAAATATCTGTTGAAGGTGAGTCTATAAGATCAACCTGTTCGTTCATTAAAGATACTTTCTGTTTGTGTTTATAAATTTTGACTGCTTCCAAAACACCTAATTTGTTTTTTTTGTTACAAAAATGTAAAAATGTAATGTTGGTTTGTGAAGTCATAAGACTTACTATTAAACGTTCCGCATAATTTGATTCATCTGTGTTTATATATTTGTAACACCCAGTGTGTTCTTTGTATCTATTATCAAAATTGCTAAGTGTTTGTCCAGTATAAACAGAATTACAGAATATGCAGTTCAATTTATAAATACCTGACTTGAAAATACCATTAATTGAATCGGTTGCATTAAATAAACATTTATGATCATTGGTATTAGTATTGAAAGCTACTTTGTACGTCTTGTTCTTTTATTATATTAAATTGATAAGTATTTATTTTCTTTATGATGACATGAATCGTTTGGAATTGTAATGTCTGTATATGTAGGTTTTCTGAACGTGGAGAACTCAAACTTGTTCTGTGTATTAATTTTTATGTTTAAATCTAGCAAATGAATGACCCTATTTTGTTCTTTCTCTAGTATAAACCTTATATTAGGATGTAAATTGATAATATTAATTAAAGACTTATCCATGAAATCTGATGAACTGCCAAAACATGCTAAAATGTCATCAACATAACGAATCCAAAATAGAATCTTATCACAAGCGTTTAATGCAAAAGTTTGATCCTTTAAGTCATCCATAAGGATATTAGCTAAAATGGATGAAATTGGACTGTCCATAAGTAAACCATTCGTTGCAGATCATTTTGATAAACACAGAGATCAAATAATTGAATTAACTCCATTCTTGTAACTAATTTAACATTATTATTAAATAAAAAAATATTTAATAAACGTATACATTAGAAAAATTTTTAGAAAGCATACTAGTGACATCAAGACAAGCATTTTATGAATTTTATGTTTCGTAGTTTATTAATTAATTCTAAAGAATTCTTAATAGAATGTTTTGATTTGTACTTCAAATTGTTTGTTATTATCTGGATTAGGTTATATGCTAAAATATAATTTAGTGCTTGGAAGTAAGAGACTCCTGGTTTAATGGGCATATTTGTATTGTGGATTTTTATGAGATGGTATAATTTTGGTGCTTGCGGGTTCTGGTACAAAATTTTGTTGTTTCTCTAAATCTGTAATAATATAATAATAATAATAATAATAATAATAATAATAATAATAATGTGAAAATTGTAAGGTCGACCTTACAGTCAGTCACATAATGACCGAATGTAAAATGTATACAAATCAACGAACTACGAATAAAATTCCAAATAACTTAAAAGAGGCTCTAGTACTGACAGACCATATGACGAGGAGAACAATTAAGTTCCTAAAAGATATTAAACTATTTAGCAAGATATAACGCAGGAATTAAAGCGACAGTAACAAATCATATGAAATGAAGAAGGGGCTAATGATCCTAGTTATCGATGCCCAATATACCAAAAAAAAAAAAAAAAAATAATAATAATAAGGTTGTGTAAACTTTGCCTCACATCTTTTTTAAATTTTGTTTTGGGATATCTATTTAAAGGTTCTAAGTTTGCATTATTAATAAAATCATTAATTTTCTTTTGAAGTAATTGCTAAAGTGTTACCTTTATATGTTTTAACAGAAATTAGATTACATTTGTTATACATAACAGATTTTAATAAATAATTATGAGATTTGTTGTAAGTTTTGCCTTTTTTCAACGAAAACTCTGCAAGTAAATTAGCAATTTCAAATCTGGCATAATTATTCTGATCATTTCTAAGATGCGTTTCGCATTCTCTGCTAAAATCTTTTTAATTTTGTTAGCGAATATAGGAAAAAGCAAAACTTAAAACCTTTGTTAAGAAATTCTAATTCTTTTTATTCATTTGAACACTTGATAAGTTTACGAGTATTGTAGGAATTGTTCGTTCTATGTTGTTTCTGGATAAGTTTTGGAGTTTTATTTTTTATGTTTGATATAACTGACAGTTTGTTATTATCGAATATGTATAAGTCAATATTATGTAATCTATATAAAATTTCAGAGTAAAGTACCTTTAAATAAACATGAAGGTTATCTCTAACTCGAAACCATTCTTTCTAGTTTAATCCATCTCCTCAGAGCGTTCTTAATTATCTTTCCAGTTATCGAATTTTTAGTTCTAGCAAACAGGTTAAAGTATGTAGGTAAAATGGAGTTAATTCAATTATTTGATCTCTGTGCTAATCAAAATTATTTCACATTCAATAACCAGATTGATCTATAAAAAATGGTTTACCTATGGGTAGTCCAATTTCGACCGTTTTAGCTAATATTTTTATGGACAATTTAGAGGGTCAACTTTTTGAATTAAATATGTCTGATAAGCAGGAATTTGATATAAAAATCTTGGTTTACAAGTTCAGGAATGACGTAATATTTACATTAGAACATAACTTTCGTTTTATTGTAATAATAGTGTTTACGTACGTTTCGGGAATTTTAAGTTATATATCCTTTCCCATCTTCAGAACAATTTGTTATAAAATTTGAAAATTAAAACGACCTAAAAATAATAATTTACAGAGTGTTATTTTTAGGTCGTTCTAATTTTCAAATTTTATAACAAATTGTTCTGAAGATGGGTACCTTAAAATTCCCGAAACGTACACTATTATTACAATAAAGCGAAAGATACCTTCTAATGTAAATCTTACACAGTGTACAGTAATTTACCTCATTCCTGAACTTGTAAACCAAGATTTTTATATCAAATTCCTCTATTAATTATACAGTTCATGACGATTTAATCACAAATATGTCTGATAAGATTACATTTTAGAATCGTTATGTTATTGATATTTTAACATCAGATTTCATTGCTGAGTTTTTAGTTAATATTAACAATTTACACTAGAGAAAGAAGAAAATAGAACCATTAACTTTCTAGATTTAGACGCAAAAATTAAAACATAGAACAAGTTTGAGTTATACATATTCAGTAAACCTACACATACAGACATTACAATTCCAAACGGTTCATGTCACCATAAAACATAATTGTTAGCTGCATACTGATAATTTACATGAAGTTTGCTGTTTTACCTTAATGATTTGTTATCATAACTACTTGTTTATTAAATTACTTATATATGTTTCGCTTAATACATGTGCATTGAAACGCATAGTGAGTTAAATATTTTGTATTCTGCGCCGTATAGGTTTTTCAACAGTCCTACCATTGCCCGATTCTGTGTGTCTACACACCTAACCTACAAAAGTGACAACTTAATTCTTTTTGGTTAATTTCTAATACCTAATTTTAATTTAACATTTTTCTACTAAAAAATATCTGGCGTGGAACACCACACGACCTTTCAACCTACAAAATGGAAATTAAAGGAAATGAAGTAACTTTAATAACATTTTTCAGGATAATCATGCAACCTCTTTGATAAGAAGTTCATTACAAAAATAGGCAACATTGTACATGCAAAAACAATAATCCATGTTAAGCAGGTGTTAAAAACTTCATGACAGACAGAGGTTAATAGATATCTAGACGCTAACCTAAATTAAAAGAAATGAAATAATATTAATTTCAATTTTTTGGAATAATTATGTGAAACCTCCTTTTTATACGATTATAACGAAAACAGGCAACATTGTAAAAAGAAACAATAATCTATGCTAGAATGACGTTTAAAACTTCATGTCAGATAGAGATTCATTGACATAAATACAAATTAACGTAAAAAAAAATTTCAAAGCCGCCCCTTCCTATAAAAATATTAATAATACAGCTTCAGCATTTTCAATCATATTTATTTCATTTTTACATTCATTTCGATTTACATTAAAAAACTTTATAAAGAAAATTTATGTAAAACTACATTTTCTGTGAAAAAGCGGCTACACTTTCTTATAAAATTAATCATTATTCAGATAACCAAAAATTTTCAAATAACATTAAATTCTACATTGTTTGTCGCTAAATTACTCATAATGTCAAAAAATTGCACAGAATGTAATTAATTGATATGTTTAAGGTCTATATCTGGGTATTTTTATATCTTTGAAATATGCAGTTGTTTTAGGAATGTTTAATAAAAACAAAAAACTGTCCCTAATAAACAGCCCCTCACCGCCGCTAGATTTTTCCCAAAATCTAATCAGCTCTAAGCCAAATGAAAACAAACTAAAGTACAAAATTTTAAGTACGTAGG
Source organism: Vesta saturnalis (assembly GCA_036346205.1). Classification (NCBI taxonomy): domain Eukaryota; kingdom Metazoa; phylum Arthropoda; class Insecta; order Coleoptera; family Lampyridae; genus Vesta; species Vesta saturnalis. The sequence goes on from JARFJB010001721.1 coordinate 802,369, forward strand.
TATTTTCGTTCTGGAGTTCGTAGATACGAACATACATCCACAAAGACATAACATACACAAACACACACACACACGCACGCACGCACCACCACCGACACGCACCACGCACACGCACGCACGCACGCACGCACGCACGCACACCACGCACGCACGCACGCACGCACGCACGCACGCACGCACGCACGCACGCACGCACGCACGCACGCACACGCACGCACGCACCACGCACACGCACACGCGCACGCGCACGCACGCACGCACGCACGCACACCAGCACCGCACGACACGCACGCACGCACGCACCACGCACACGCACGCACGCACGCACGCACGCACACGCACGCACGCACGCACCACGACACAGCACGCACGCACGCACGCACGCACGCACGACACGCACACACGCACACACGCACAGCACAGCACAGCACCACCAGCACACGCACACACGCACGCACGCACGCACGCACGACGACACGCACGCAAACGCACACACGCAACGACACGCACGACACACACACGCACACACGCACACACGCACACACACACACACACACACATACACGCACACATCCATGCACACGCACAAACACGCGCACATGAACGCGTCCGCGCCCGCACCCGCGCACGAGCTCGAGCACGCGCACGCGCACACACACAAACACAAACACACACTCACACACACGCACACGTACACGCACAGGCACACACACACGCGCACACGCACACACGCACACACGCACACACGCACACACGCACACACGCACACACGCACACACGCACACACGAACACACGCACACACGCACACGCCACACAGCACACGCGCACTCACGCACACACGCAAACACGACACACGCAGACACGCACACGACACGCACACACCACAGCACACGCACACACACACAGCACACAGCACATCCGCAGCACACTCACACGCACACGCACACGCGCACACGCCACACGACACACGCACTCACGACACACGAACACACGCACACACGCACACACGCAACATTCACGCACGCGTCCGCGCCCGCACCCGCGCAACGAGCTCGAGATTGCGACCTACGGACACGCACACATCACACACACACATCACACACCTTATGCACACACGCACACACGACACGTCACACAGACACATCGAACACACGCACACACGAACACACGCACACACGCACAACTAATTGAATCATTAAAAGTGACTTGATAGACCGCACCCAAACAAGTTGTAGCTTCAATTTTGACCTAATTAATTCTAGCTTCTGTGGCTACATTCACCCAACGATTTAACTCCTGTTTTTATTGAAATATACTGGGAGTAACGATTATTTATGTTACGGTGAACTATTGCAAAAGTTAAACATTTAATTTCATATGAATTTGTAATTTTGTCTCGTAATCTTTATTCGTTATGTACATTACATTTTCTTGTCGACAAGGTTGTTCGGGCCAGTTTTATTTTCTCTAAATTTCTTGATTACTTTAATTGTAACGGTAGTTATATACTGTGGACCGAACAAGCTTTCCTATTACTGCTATGTAATATAAAATCATTAGTGTTTTACTGAAAAACAAATGGGGTTTTGCTGTATACTGTGTGAAGCGTAAGGCAAGCAAGTTAATTAATTAAATCTTTTTTTTATGGTTTTACTAAACATTCCAATGGGATTATGTGTTAAATTGGCCCATTCAGGCTACGACTAGTAAGATCTTACAGCGGCATATAATAATTTAAATTTTTTTTTAACTATAATTGCCGTGGGCACAAGCTGAGCCTCACTACTTGCCAACGTGGACTTTGGTGTTGAATGCTAATCTTTTTATATTATTTTTTTTACTCTTTTGTCAGGATATGGACATTAAAATTACTTTCTCGGGGGAATTGTTAAGTCATTTCTATTTCTTTCTTTTTGGTTAAATCCTGTTTCAGGCATTACAGGGTTTACACTCCTTTCAGCACTGTTTGAGTGTGGTGTGGTGGTTATTAAAGCCTGTGGCGCCTACTTTTATCCAGTTTCTATCTAACCATATTACCATCACTTTAAGCTACACCTCCAAAACAACCACGCATCCAAGTGTTCTGCGGTCTTCCGACTGTTCGCCTGAGCTTAGTCGAGCCCATTACCTTTTTTATGCGATATGATGGTTAGACTACACAGCACACACACACACACACACACACAACACACACACACACACTACCACACACACACACAACACACACACGCACATCCGCAGCTCCGCGACGTCTCACGCACGCTGTCGCCGCACGCACGCGCACAACGCACGCAGGACAGGCACGCACACGCACCGCACACGCACGCACACGACACGCACGCACACGCACACGCACACACGCACGCACCCACGCACACGCACGACGCACACGCCACGCACGCGCACACGCACGACGGCACGCACGACGCACGCGCACGGCAGGCGCGAGACGTGCTGCGCTGTGCGTTGCGTCGTCGTAGTGTGCTGCTGTGCGTGTGTGCGTGCGTGTGCGTGCGTGTGTGGTGTGTGTGTGGTGGGTGTGTGTGTGTGTGGTGGTGTGTGGTGTGGTGTGGTGTGTGTGGTGTGTGTGTGTGGTGTGTGGCGTGGGTGGTGGTGTGGCTGTGTGGGATGGTTTGGGTGGTGGGTGGTGCTGTGGGTGGGTGAGTGGTGGGGGTGGCGTTTGGGTGGTGTGGTATGGTGTGCGTGCTGGTGGTGTGTGTGTGCTGTGTGGTGTGTGTGGTGCGTGTGCGTGTGTGCGATGTGCGTGCTGTGCTGTGTGTGCGTGTGTGCGTGTGCGTGTGCGTGTGTGCGTGTGCTGTGTGGTGTGTGGTGTGTGTGTGTGTGTGTGTGTGTGCGTGTGTGTGTGTGTGTGTGTGTGTGTGTGTGTGTGTGTGGTGTGTGCGTGTGTGTGTGGTGTGTGTGTGTGTGTGTGTGCTGTGTGTGTGTGTGTGTGTGTGGTGGTGTGTGTGTGTGTGTGTTGCGTGTGTGGTGTGGTGTGTGTGTGCTGTGTGTGTGTGTGTGTGCTGTGGTGTGTGTGTGCGTGGTGTGCGGTGTGTGTTTGGGTGTGCGTGTGTGCGTGGATGCGTGGATGCGTGTGTACGTGTGTGTGGTGTGTGGTGTGGGGTGCGTGGTGTGGGTTTGGGTGTGGGTTTGGGTGAGGGTGTGGTCGTGGGCATGCGCGAGGGCTTGCGGGCGTAGCTCGCGGGCGTGGCGGGGGAGTGGTAGTGGGCGTGGCAGTGCGCGTGTGTGAGCGCGTGAGCACGCGAGCGCGTGGGCGCGCGGGCGCGTGAGCGTGTAAGCGTGTTGACGTTTGTGTGTGTGTGTGTGGGTATGTGTGGGTGTGGGTGTGGGTGTGTGTGGGTGTGGGAGCGGGCGTGGGTGTGGCCGTGATCGTGGGCGTGGGCGCGATCTTGGGCGTGGGCGTGGCAAGGGCGTGGGCGCGAGCGTGTGTGTAGGTGTGCGTGTGTGCGTGGGTGCGTGTGTGCGTGTGTGCGTGTGAGCGTGTGTGCGTGTGTGCTTGTGTTTTAGTTTATATGGTTACTATAGTAATTTTTACTAGTCAGAGGAGTTGCGTCGCTAATATTAATATTGTCAGACGACGCCGATGTTGTCACATTGTGAAAAATAGGTGTTTGACAACTGTCAAATCTCAGCTCCAGGGGTTGTTTATTTTATCACAGTAATAAAATTTGTCATGGCATATAATGTCAAATGTTTAATGTCAGAAATGCTTGACAATACCGGGCAGAATTGCCAACCTAAACAAGTTTTATCTGCATCCTCTCGTGTACAATAGGCGGGTTCTAAAGGTGGCAATGAAACAAAGTTATTACGCAACTGAGCTGACTCGTGAAAATTAGCGTAAGATCTTGTACTATCTTGGCCACCAAAGAATTGACCTACGTTATAATCTAGCAACGAATGGTTTAATATGAAAAATATGAGTCAACGTGTATCCATAATAACAATTAAATATCAAACTTAAGAAATCTTCTCTTAGATGGCGGTAATGCAGTAATGTTTCCAAATGTCAATGTCAAAACAATACTTCGTAGAAAAACAAAAAATGAAATAATTTGAAGTTATTGAATTGTAATTTTGTTAAAATCGATTAGAATCGTTTATCGTAACATAAAAATTGAAGGTCATGGTAAGTGTTACTAAGGTATTTAATCTTAATTGACCCACAGGTGGATGAAAATTGAAAATGAGATTAATGTAAAATGCTGATTTTACAAAGGTATATGTCAAACATTTACACGTGATTAGCAATTATTATACCTGTAGATTATGTAGTTACGAGCTTCGAAGATCTTTGAATATGTACACCTGTAATTGTAATAGCTAGTAATGCCGAGGCCTTCCAGATGATTAAATAAATTTTAATGCAATTAATTAATATGTATTTGTGAAAGACATTGTTATAATAACGCACGAGCTCTTCTTCCGCAAAATTTTGCGGTAAAAATTAGATTTACAGCATTGTAGAAACAGAAACAGTAATCTAAGTCAGAATGACGTTTAAAACTATGTCAGATGGAGTATTAATATATGCCAATGAAAAAAAAAAAAATTCCCAAGCCGCCTGCTTCTTTAAAGATATCGATAATACAACTTAAGCATTTTCAGTCATGTTTATTTAATTTTTACATTTATAAATTAAAAATAAAATTCTGGCCCGTTATTTTCTTCTGCGCAAAATTAACTTATATAATATAAAAAAAAAAAAAACATCCATCTGGGTGAACTAAATGACCCGATTATTTTTATATTTTTCGTACACTCTTTACATCGTCGTCTTCCCATCACTTTCCCGGATTTCCTTTTGAGCAGATCCATGTTTCGTTAATAAATACTGCTTGCCTACGAATTGGTGCATTGATTTCTCGAATATGTTGCTCCAAAAAGTGTGTTCTAATTTCAGCTATATTTCTTTTTTCTAACACTTTCTGGCACTTGTATCCCATTACCTGTAAGGCGCGATTTAAACTTTTATCACTTAACAAAATATGGGTGTTACGAATTTCTGCATTTAAAGTTGCAATTGTGACATGTTTTTCTGTAAATAATACAATTTAGGCTAATCTAGAAGCTATATATAATTATAATACACTCATTTTGTTCATACATATTACATAAGGTATTCCTGATGGACATTTTCGAGGTATCTGCAAGATCTTCGTATTTAACTTTCTTACGTGGCCGTCTTTTACCCGGACTAGACAGAATTGGGATGGATTTTACTCGAGACTTGATATTTTTCATTGTTGCGAGAGATATACCTCAGGGATTTGCCACACGCTGTAAATTCGAGATCACTATTAATTAAGCTTAAAGACAATTCGAAAAACACCTATCTCTTGGACATTAGAAAGGGTTATTAAAGCCGCTGTTTCCTTGCTCCTTTTCAAAACATTGTAATAAATTCAGCACAAAATGTTGTTTCATCTCCGGTGATAAGTCTATTGATATTTAAATCTGGTTCGTCCCCACACTTCTCCATTCGAGTAAGCATTTGAAAAGGCGTAAGCATTCGTGGAACCCATCTCGCACTGACCTTTGTTACGCCAAGGTAATCGTCTAAAATTCTGAAAACTGTGGTTTCTGAAACTCATAATAAAGACGCTAATTGTTGCTTCATTAATCTTGCATCTTCCAATACCAAACGTTTGGTTTTTTTCAATAACATCCGAAGTTATCATGTCCACAGGCCGATCTGGACGGGTGATTCTTGGTCACGTTCAAACAATTTTTACCATTCACAAATAGTCGACTTGGAAGGGCAATTATCCCCGTATACAATCAACATTTCTTCGGGAATAACTTTTGGAGATTTTTCTTGTTTTGTAAGAAACTTTATAACAGCTCGATATTCAAGTTTGTCCATTTTGAGACGTTACATCACAAACTGACAGATATTAGAACTAATAATGCTGCAATTGTTTTGTAAAGTGCCAAACACGTTACCATGGCATATGTGATTTAAAATCAATAAAATCAAAAATTACATTAACATTGTAAATTGCCTAGTCCGGGAATATAAAAACGACCCCTCGTAAATCATAAATATCAAATCTAGTTTTGAATTTGGTTAATTGTTCCAGTTACTAGATAATAAATATTGAACGTGAAAAATATGGTGATAATTTACATTTACTTATCACCTAAAAATCGTACACAAAAATAGTTAATTAAACCTTGTGTTTTTATCTACCAAATATGCTAAAATGTCAACTTCGCAATTACTTTCTACACGATTCAGAACTTATTTGTAATGCCAAGTTACAAAAATTAAGTCTCATCTATGTGTATATTCCCGAATCCTTATATTGTACCTATCAACTCTGCTATCTAGACGTCTTAATCCAAAAAGATGTATACAAAGTTCAATGGTCAAGGTTCCAATACTCAAAAAATTTGCGTATACAAAAAATAAACCGGGTGTCCACTCTAAAGTCGAACACAGACAATAGTCATGTGCATGCAATTCGTAGGCTTTGGCTATTATTTATATAATACAGCAATACATAAATATTAAGTAATAAAGGCTTCAAATGATTTTTATTAAAAATGGAGAAAAAACTGCAGCATGGAAAAACAATTTATAGTAAATATTCAAATAACCCTCCTTTTTGAGCTAAGCAATACCCTAATAGTTGTAAAAACTATTTCGTACCTTAGCTAACTGCCTGTCAGAATTAACGCACTTCTCTCAAGGAATTAATATCTCGGCGAAATGGATCGATAATATTATGATTAAAAATCCAAGCACACATATTAATTTTTTGAGAATACTGAGGTCTGGTTGAAATACTAAGCCTAGGGTTTTCCTGGACCAAATGCTGTATGTATTGAACATTTGATTATTTACGGTAAAACTACTCTCGTCTATTGATCATAGGAAGCAGCGATTTTGTGTATCACAGCAAGATACACTCCTGCTTTCTTTGTCAACATTGCAATGTACCCAGGTCAGTCTAAGGGTACAAACATAGTGGAGCGACGAGGTTGGAGACTAGCGGCGAGGCTAGCGACGAGAGTAATTTTACGCAATGATATTTGAATATCAGTGCACATAGCGGAGCGACGAGTCTTCAATTGCAGCATCGAGACAAATCGAGCGACGAGGCTAGATTTAAAATTTCATTTGTTTATCTCGCGACATGAAAGGCCAAGTTCAGTCCAGTTGTGTTGATATCAGAGCACGGTACAAACCAAAATGAATGAGAGTTTAATTAATTGTGTGTATAACAAACGTGCATTATGGAATCATCGTAACAGATATATTTTGGATCAGATGTGGGTTGAGGTAGCCAGGGAATGCAAAATCTCAGGCAAGTAGACTATATATTTTTTTATTAAGCAGTTTTATGGCAGTAATTGTAATTAGCAACAAATAGGAGCTACGCAAAGTATCTAAATACTTCAGTTCCTGTTTGGAACGGAGTTCTGAGAGGGAAAACACTACCCCAGCTGCACATGGTGTGCATATACGCAGTGATGATGCCGCTACATGTGCATGAGGAAAACCCCCTGAAAAAACTTCAATCAAGGTAGATGGTAACGGAAATCGAACCCATTACCTCCCGAATGCTAAGCAGGTTGTGTCACTACTATGCAACTAGCTCGGTATGAAGAGACGAAAAAATGCTTGCTTAAATAAAAATAGAGGTCGTATAAAGCACATAATTAAGAACTAAAACGCCAGTTTCCTAAATTGAAAAATATTTAATCCATTGTATTGTAACTATTAAATTAATGAAAATTTTATTATAATATAACCTAAAATTCTAAGATAATAAAACATTACAAACTATTATTGTTATTATTTTACCTTTATTTGTTTGTAACCTTGTACAGATTAAATAAAACAACATTAATTTACTTAATAAACACTAAAAACAATTTTAAGTTACGTAGGTCATTTAATTTGGCCAACTTCAGAATGGTGTTAAAGTAACTGGAAGTAAAGTTTAATTTCATAAGCAGTGGAAAGCACTTTTTCTGGACATTAATTAATGCTCTCACGGTACAAAGTGATCCTATATACAGTACAAATGTGAATTAATATTCCAAACAATATACAAATTATTTAATTACCCCAATAAACGCAGATGTAACCGTTATATCAGAAAAAACCAGACATTAGAAACCGTGATATTTTGCTTATTTACTGCTACATTTACAGGTACACCCAGCTAGGCCCTCGGGCATAACGGGGCCCACCCGGAGTGAGAGAGGGAGTGGATGGAAGGGGGTAATTTTCAACACTCAGCCTATAGCCAGTAAGTTTTATACTTATTAATGATAATAAAAAAATTTGAATACAAATTAAGAAGGATTCTAACAGCTAAAGCTTACTATTCAATACATGAATACCTAGATGATAGCATAATATAAGATATTAATAATAGAATCTGTCATATTATTGTGTAACTACTTGTTCGTTTGCATGATTTTTTTGACTTGTCCTATGTCGTTTTAAAAATGATCTATACAGGATAATAAAGTATTATTATTACAACAACAATCAAAGTCGCAATCATGCTAATTTTCATGGTCATTAACGAATATTGTAAAATACCAAAATACTGTATAATAAAATTATTAATAATTGGGCCTTTTGATTCTCTTCGTATATTTTCCTTAGTTTTCTCTCATCCCGTCGGATCGGGACCCCCCAAGCCCGTGGGTCTCGGGGCAGTGCCCCGGTTGCCCCATTGTAACCACGGCCCTGGGTATACCTACTTTAAGAGAAAACAGATCTAGAGACAGACGCAGTCCAGCGACGAACGAATCCATCGAAGCGCAGATGCGTGAACGGTGGTCAACCTCCCAGAGATCCCCGAGAATTAGAACATTGATTTATTTATTATTATAAGAGAATTTATTATAGTTTATGTGTTGCTTAATGCTTTTTGCTAGTGAAACTCGTATCCATGACGAACTCTCTTGAACTGGGTCTTCCATCTTCTGCAAACTCAAAGAATATGACGGATGAGCATTGACATGTTGCCATTAAACTTGAGTAGAACTACATATACACGTATATGTACATCCAAACGTTTAATGATTTAAAATAACTTAGTACAATGAACCGATAAATTTAGACAGAACAAGAAAATAGCATATGAAAATGTAAACTTTCACCATTAACACTCATAATAAAATACTTATCTTTTTTGGGATATTTTAAATTATACAATCTAAATGTTTCGATAACACTTACAGTTATCTTCGTCAGTAGTAATGTTTGTTAAAAATTGTTAAAGATGTAGTAAACAATTTTGTCAAATTTGAAAAATTAAATTTAATTTTGTCAAATTTGAAAAATTAAATTTAATTTTTCAAATTTGACAAAATTGTTTACTACATCTTTAACAATTTTTAACAAACATTACTACTGACGAAGATAACTGTAAGTGTTATCGAAACGTTTAGATTGTATAATTTAAAATACACCATTAAAAAATCCCAAAAAAGATAAGTAAGAAAATAGCATGTTTTAATGAATACGGGAAGATAGACTATAATACACTTTCAATTAGGCGCTATTTAATGACGGTGGCTTTAACTAACAAATTATTTTTTTTTATTCATTACTAGTTCATATCGATTATGTTGTGTGGTTTTCTAATACAACATACAATCGAAATATTGGATTTATTAGATGTAGAAATACAAAATTTGAATACCGAAACAAAAAAATACTTAGGTCAAATAGGGAAAAAGTCAAATAGGGACAGCTATTCAAAACGCGATAAAAATTTAAGATCAAGATGTGACCTGTGGGGGATGGGGTAATTGTAGATATTTGTCTACAATTACCCCTTAATTTTTTTCTTTTTTAGACACACTACCTATGCTTCAGATTTAGATGACCAATATTTGCAGTCCTACAGCTCAGACACTAACCCATTTCTGAGTATAGTTATGAGATCTTTAAATTTGAATTAAAAAAAATATTTTTTTTCTACACTGTATCTACACTTACTCCGGTTTTTGGGGTAATTAATTAATCATGTGAGGTCATTGGAGAACAAATATAATTAGTACTTAGCAACAGATTTATCTAAGTAAAACAAATGGGAAATTCTAAAAGAGCGTATTAAAAAAATAACATTTACTAAATTGACTTTGTAAATTCGACCCAAAGTTTCTCCAGTTTTGTAGGGCTCGGAGAAATTGAAAAGCTATTTGTGTCTTCAAGCTGTATTCCCCTTGAAAAATACAACGTCTTAGCCACAGAATCTATATTGTCACGCTTTGGCCACCTAAATTTGTTCTCAGGGAGACGTTCCAAAAACTTTATTTCTAATGTCGTGTCTTCACTTTTAAGTATTCGACCAACGTACCATTTGGTTAGGTAGTAGACAGCAACATAAGTATTAACATCAAAAGAAATCGTCTCAGTATTAGGGTGGGTTGCTATAGCATTAATATCGTCTTGACGAGTTCGTTTAGGAATTATCTCTTCATCATCAGAATATGGGTTACCAATGATACTACCGTCATCGCTCGAGGGTGAGCTTTCCACTCCATCATCTTCTGTGTCAGATTTTTATGGTGTTTTTGAATCTCTCCGTTTTCTTGATTTAGTATTAAAAATTCTTGTTTTGGTTGCCTTCTCCTTGTTGTGTAATTTTTTTCCTTTTTTTTTTCGGGTGCTGGTTTCGGCTTTTTGAATTTTCGGCGTTCTTCTTCTTCTAGTCTTTTCCTAACTTCATTGATTGTTAATAGCTCTCCTTGTTGTTCTTTTTTTAGGTGTATTTGCTTTTTCTACTTTTGGCGGTCACTTGCGGTGAAAATAATTTTTTCGTTTTATGCAGAAACACATCCATCATAGATCTTCGTCTGTGAGATGTTAAAGGGCTGCACAGGGTTTTTGGGTTTGCTTTAAATTTGGTCTTAGTTGTTCTGAATATTCCATATCTCTTTAATCTCTTCTTGTTTCGGTATAATTATTACCTGGTTCGTCGTTTTGTTTATTGACATTTGGTTCACTGTTTTGATTTTCATTATTTCGTTGATTGTTTCATTCTTGATCATCTGGCTCGTTATTTTCAACTTCATTTGCTTCATGTTCTATTGATTTTTGTTCTTCCGGTTCTATCTGCTCTTCATTGGCTGTAAGGTTCGCTCAAGAGTTTATTTTAAGGGCTTTGAATCGTCTTAGTTTGTTTTGGTTAAACTCGTGTTCTGGAAATTTAGATGATTTCACAGGAAAACACCCTGTCTCTCTAAACGCTGCTATTATGTTGCTTGGAGGAAAATAACTTTTCCAAGCATTTGCCAAAAGTTCAACAAACATTTTCCTGTTTATTGTATTGAAGCTAGTTAGCAGATTTCGACGGCTAAAGGCAACCAGTATTTTTTCCCAACCAGTTTTTGCAGGGCCAAAAGCACATAGATCTAGTGGTTGCATTCTGTGTGTTAAATGGCTGGGTAACTTCAACAAGATAATTTACAAAGGTTTATAGAGGGTGAAATCTAAATCATTCTTAAGCACTAACTAGAGTACAACTTTATTAAGTAATCAATGTGCTTGCCTTCTGCGATCATTCAAGATTCATTGTAATCGAGTCTAAAGCTTCCTATCGATAAATTTAGGTGGCTGTGGCTCCTTATTACATTTATTACCGAACTTGTGTCTTTATTAGAATACTTAGCTTTTAGGTTTTAAATGGTATAGTATTTTTATGTTTATAGTATGTATATATATATATATATATATATATATATATATATATATATATATATATATATATATATATATATATATATATATATATAATTATAGGGTACGCCTTTGGGAGCTGATCCTATGAGTATCTGCTAAACCAAACTTACATACCCCGTATATAAATACATTTTTGGATTCTGTCGAATTTTAAGGTAAGTTTGTTAAATAAACTAGATACGAAATTTCAGTCGTTTTAAAAAAAACGCCATTTTTCTAAAAAAATTGACAGATGCGGTCTTAGTAATAACTCGTTAATTTTTCTGTTCCTGTCAAACAATTTGAATAAAACTTTGAGGTGTTGTAGGCAAAGGTTTATTGCAACAGTCTGCAAAAAATGACATTTGTATTTTTCATAAAAATAAAATTATGAATCTCTAAACTTGACTACTAAAAAATGCAAGTTACTCAAAAAAATCAAATGGAAACCCATATTTATATTAAGGTAAGTTTGTTTAAAACTTTATTTGCCTAAACGTAACAGTTTCACACTTATTATCAAAAAAGTACCAATTTTAAAATTTTTGATAAAAATGATCTACATACTTAAATCTAGTATTCCTTGTTCGTGGTCACCATGGGAACCAAATAACTGAGAATTGAAATAAAGAAAAATATTTGAATAGGTTACTGCAAAAAATTATAAAAATTGATAATTTTGTGATTCAAATTTTTTGATAGTCAAGTTTAGACATTTATAATTTTATTTTTATGAAAAATACAAATGTCATTTTTTGCAGACTGTTGCAATTTTGTCAATTTTTTTAGAAAAATGATTTTTTTTTAAAACGACTGAAATTTCGTATCTAGTTTATTTAACAAACTTACCTTAAGATTCGACATAAAATCCAAAAATTTATTAATATACTGGGTGTTCCATTTAAAATAAGCGACTAAGTACCGACTTCCGGTATAACCGGAAGTGGTACGAACGTGAAAATATTTGAGATGAGTTAGCCCTAACATCATTACCCTGTCACCAAATTTTCAAAATTATAGTAAGTTTGGTTTAGCAGATACTCATAGGATCAGCTCCCAAAGGCGGACCCTGTATATGTATGTATATATATATATATATATATATATATATATATATACAGGTGGTGATTCACAATGAAGCATACGGATTTAACATGGGAAATCACTTTTTTAGAGAAATTGGCCCCCCTTCTTATTTTAGAGCACAATTTTAAATAAATGTTTTTTTCTAAATATTGCACTAGAGTTACAGTGCATACTTTTTCAAAGTTTGCTATCATTTTCCTTAAAAATAACAAACAGTGGAAAATCAACATGTTTTACACCAACTCTAGCCATGAATTATCTGTCACTTTCACACGCAATTGTCTACTGCAGTGTCAGTTCAGCATGGATTATCAGAGATTTATTTTCGGCGCTTTATACGGAACGGCAAATTTCCCTGTAAAGCTACATTGCATCGGATCATTCACAACTACGAAGAAACAGGAAGTGTAGAGAAGAAATGCAAAGTGAAGAACGAGAAACGACAATGTAAGAGATAATAACTCCAATGTACTCGCAATGGTTACGGAAGACAAGAATGTGAGTCTCAGACAAATTATCGAAACATTAGGAAAACACCATACCACTGCTCTAAGAATTCTGAACAACCAAACACCAATATATTACTCATACAAATACCATAAACTGCAAGAAATGTTTGAAGGAGATATATTTCAGAGAATGGAGTTCTGCCAACAAAGAATGTACATAGCCCGATTAGTAGTCGATTATTGAAATGATCGCTTTAAAAAAAACCTAATGGCTACAAATGCAACCGTTTCTTCGACAAGATCGGCAGTTGTAATGTGGGATAACTGTTAGAAGTACAATGTTGTAACGACTGATTTTTTATTTATTTTTATATTTAAATTATTATATTTGATACTGTAAGTTTTGCGAGTCGAGCCAGAGATAGTGTATTCCTGGCTCGACTCGTACACCGGTGTCACATTCAATTCAATACAAAATACACAATTCAATCTTGATTTATATTAATAAAATTTTCAATTGTAAAATATGAAAATAAAAACTATAAAGTCTATATTATTTTTTAAAGAGAATTAGAAACTTGTTACAGTGCTTAATATATAGTCAAGAATTTGTTCGATTATTCTCGAGACTTATTAGATTTTTTAAGATTTAATTATTACCTACAAAAAACTTGCATCAAGGAGACTTGTTTAGAATACATTTATTTTTAATAAAATTTCCAGTTTTCAAAATATTCACAAATATGCTTTGGTGCCCTCTATAAAGCACCTTTCTAATGGATTTTAACCAGAGCTTGATAGAACCGAGGGAATTTAAAAGTAAGGCTAAATGTAGGGCAGCATTAAAATCGGTTAGGTACCTTTTAAGGTCAGGTTATAAAAGGTATACATAAATACACACACGCAGGAACGTATCCACACCCGCTTACACACGCACTCACGTATTCACGCAAGCATACACACAAGCACGCACGGAAGCACGCATGCACATAAGCACGCACGCACACACACGTACGCGCACTCACGCACGTAAGCACGTACAAGCGCATGAACGCAAGCACGCACGCACGCAAGCACGCAATCACGCACGCGAGCGCTTACGCAAACACGCAAGCACGCTCGCGCATACGTTCCCACGCACGCACGCAGATTGAGTATTGTTAGGAACGAGTGGTTCATAAAATCGTGTGTTGTGGAAAAGACGATGGTCTATCTGTGTGAAAGAAGTATGTATGTATGAATATATGCCAAAGTCTATTTTTTGGTTTCAGTTTAATGCGTCATTAGTATTAAGTAGTACAGTTCTTTAATGGTTGGAGAGGAGTAGCAGTTAAACATAAGTATCACGAAAAACTGTAATTCACAGATGAAGCACACGAATGGTAAAATTGATTGGATTTTTAAAATTAAACATAGTGTTTTTTTAGATTATTCAATGTCTCCTTCCAAAACAAAATTGATGCGTTTTGATAATTTTCAACTAGTTAAGGTGTTATTTAAGGTACATGAATTTCAAATGAAAGTCATATGTAGGTACGTAGTAGCGCTATTAATATATACTGCGCAATATCCCAAGGTTTTTTGTATTAAGCTTCATTTTAAACGTCATCAATATATTAATTTTACACCTTTATTTTTAAATGTTTATTACACGTTAACGAATTACAACATACATATTTTAGAATAATAAACTTTCTTAAAAAAAGATCAAGTTCAACATTGATGCTATGAATAACAAAAATATATCATGTACAATATAATTTAGGAGCTAAATTAACTTTCAATAAATGATCAATAAAAATAGTAGAACGTTATGAAAGGAATTAGTGTTTTACAAAATTTTAAAATGGTTATCACAAATTGATACACGTGGCAAACTAATTAGTATTTTCAATACATTGTTCCCAATTTATAAATTATTTTCTATAGAGAATGGGAATAGGAAAATTTTATAATACAATTCTATTTAAATTTCACGACTAACAAATCCAATAAATGAACGCACACCTTTTTCTTTATATTGACAAGAAAAAATTAAATTTTACGAACGGTAGGAAAATGTATTTCGTATTGTTCAAGCTTGAATGTAAAATTATGTATAACTGGGTTATAATAAATATAATAGAAGATTGTTATGCATTTTATCCACATATCTTGTTAGTCAAAGTTGCTAATGCATACAACTCAAAAATCCACCAAAGAATTGTCCTTCAAATAAAAATTCCATTAAAGTATATGTTAAATAGCACCATTTTTGTTTATATTTTGGTTCGTCTAGATGGAATCCTCGTTTATCTTCCATTTATGTCACACTACAAAGGTTAATAATAGTAGATATAATGAATAAACTACTAATTTTTAGTAATTTTTGCTATTTTCACATCAATCGTAATCTAACCATAGTAACTGCCGTTCCAGCCACTTAACAGCGACGCATCACCGGCCTCCATCACCCATAAGAGCAGAAGACCAGAAAAGACAAAACTAGTACCGCCAGCAGAAGTCGTCCCGCGAGGTGAAGTCTAATTACAGGTTCCGTTGACGTTCGCCCCGCGAAAGAAAAGGGAAGGAACAGAGAAGTTACGCGTAGTTAATAGGCATTTAACAACCGTATCCATGCGTTTAACCAATAATCAATCTAGAAAGGAAGAACTTAATAATTTAACCATGATTCTCCAACAAAATACGTACCCTTTAAGATAAATCAAGGAATTACCGAAAACAGCTTGAATAATTAAGTAAAACCAAATAATGTACCCTAGTAAAAAAAAAGCAAACAATTTAAAGCAGTATTTAAGCCACATACAATCATCCAACAATTTATAGTAAACCCTCAAATTAAAATACGTGGTGAAGAATAGGAAACATATGAGATTCCATGCAACGGCTGTCAAAACTCTTACATCGGACAAACAAACATAACACTGCAATAGCCTAAGAAAATAAATTAGTTATTAAGCAACGTCTAGCATCTAACTCGTTAGCAATACATCGTTTAAAAGCAGATCATTGTATAAATACTGACAGAACCAAATGATTTGCAATATCCGATACCTTACCAGAGAGCGTCACAAGGCAATTGAAATCGAAAAAAGACCAATGGCTTTGCACAAACGCGATGATGGATCCTGAATATCAGTAATACGGAAGCCACTAATCACAAAATTCGAACAACTACCAAGCACCACTCAACCCCTCTGTAATTATACAGGATGTGTCACCAATAGGCGGCGGCACAAATTGGATTTGTTTGAATAACACACCATGTTCATTTTAAAATTTTTTGGGATTATAAGATAAATTTTAACATATTAGTGTTTTATGCTTTTTCTCATGTTCTCTGGTAATATTATGCGAAATGATATTTTTCGCGAAAATTTTAAATGGAACACCCTTTATATGATGCAATGGTTGGACAAATGGACAGCTTTGTAATTGCTTTCTAATTTTATAGTCTTAAGTCAAAAGAAACAAATTTGTAATTTTTAAATAATAACGTCTCATGAACGAGACTTTGCGATTATTTTCTAAATAATAATAATAATAAATAACGGAAAACTATCTGAAAAACAAAATAGCTCATAATGTAATAATTTCTTCCTGTTGAATTGAAGTAAAGAGGTTCATATATGGAAACAAATAACCACTCTACCACGTAACCCATTTATAATATTTAAATATTAATTATGCAAGGTGGCCCTCTTACATAAAAAAAAAGAATATAAGGTTCAATCATAAAAGTTTGTAGATATAATAACTACATTTATAATCGAATTTATGATTAGAAAGTAATTTTAATTTCTCAGGTATGTCGGTATTATTTTATTTTGTTGTATTTTAAAAGACAACTCCCGTTTTATTTTAAACCAGTAGGTTTTATGGTTTCCCAAAGATAAAAGACTCATTCGTCTTCGCTAACATTATGAATGATTTCCAGTTACCACCTGATTACATAACTATATTTTTAATTGTATCCTTGTTTACTAACCTATCGGCTAAATTAACCATCGAATTTTGAACGTAGCGGACCGCGAAAATTTATTATTGTAGTAAACGTTTGTCATATCTCCATTGTTACCACCACCCAACCAAGATAATTAGTGGATTTTTTAATATCTTAATAATACGTCGTAATTTGCTAATGGTTTCAAAATATTTTTATTTACATATTTTTATCTAGGGAATGTAGGATTGTTTGTAACTAATATGTACGTAAACACATGTTAGGGAGTGAGTGGCAGGTGCACGCTTAAAAATGCTTTACTGAAGGGGCGTAACGAATCATTGGAATTCTTATGAGCGATCTTGATGGAGAAAATGTCACTAGCTTAATAAGTAATTGTATCGGTACAGACAGCGATCATGTTTGTTATTGAAACTTCGAGAGAAATGTAGGGTTACGGACGAATGCATATTTTAAAATTAAGATGTGCAATAATTAATATGAAACTGTTCCAACGAAATTAATGTTTCTTGTTTTTTATTATTTTGAAAACGGGGTGGTTTTTCGGGAGTAGATATAGTTAGTTTTGAAATCGAAGGGGCAGTTATAATTAGAGTGTCAATCGAGTCAGATCGATTTTTGGTTAATTAAATAGCTTCATTGTAAACAGATTGTCTTTAAAAATATTTCGTGCGTGTACATTTTTTTTGAATTAGCCAATACTAATTTGTCTTTTCTTTCGAGTGTTAGTTGTAATGTGTGTTTCAAATATTAATCTATAAATAGCAGTAATCCTTTTTGAAGTTAATCCGCGTAGGTTAACGATTTGTGTCTGTGATTAATTAAGGGAATATTTGGAATATTTATTCTAGTGTAAGTATGTATTTCTATATAACAGAAAGCTCGCAGCAAATCACAGATAACATATTAAATACCAAATATTGTCTTTCAAAGGTAACTTGTTCGTACACGGACTCATTAAGCTGAAATTTAAAAAAACAGTATTGGTATTTGTGCGAATTAGCATCGTTGGTTATATTTATAATTGTGTAGAGGTGGCTGGTGAATGGGTATAGCATACCGCTAGTTACTAATTGTAAAAGACAATTACCAGTAGGTACACACTCCCAAGGCAAACCATTAAACACCTCGAATTTTTATTTCTATTGTTTTTATTTGTTGAATAGATGAGTGTGTAACCGGAGAAGGGAGCACGATATTTTTCTAGGAAAAAAGAAAAAGGCAACGTATTTCATTCCCTTCCCAAGGGGGAGGGCGGGCTGCTCGAGCTTCGAGCTCCTCAGCCACAATCATGGATTACCAGCATACATACGTAAATTACGTATATGAGCATGGTTAGATTAAGAATAGGTGTGGACGATAGGATCGGAAGGAACGGAGTTAGGGTTCTGAGGAGAAAATACTACCCCAGCATTCGCCTAAGTAGCCCACATGGTGTCATCTCGCAGTGACCATGCCGCTACATGTGTATGAGGAAAACCCCCTGAAAAAACCTCATACAAGGTAGACGGTAACGGAAATCGAACCCATTACCTCCCGAATGCTTAGCAGGTCGTGTCACCACTACACTACCAGCTCGGTGTATTTTTCTAACGCACTCAAGCTTATGTATTGGTCACGATGTTAGTGATCTATTTATAACTTACCCTTATAAGGCTTTGTTTTAATGAGTTATTTTGTCAGTTTGCTTAAGTAGAATTATTTGCCTGTGAGCTGATTTCTCTTTGTATCTGCTTTATTGTAATTTTGATTTAAGTATTCTGTGCTTTAGTGGCCACTAAACAATTGGAGTACGTGCAAATTCCTTGTCTATTTACTTTAGTACTCGCCTTTACCTCATCACCTGTGCAATTTTACTGTTGTTGTATTGCGATTGGTTTTTTAAAGGGCCAGATGTTTAGTGTTAAGATTTCTATTATGATTTTTATTTTGATTATTTATGACCCAATTGTGTGTGTGACTACATGTGTTTTTTTTTAATTATTGTGTTTCTGTGTAACTAAACCGCTTTTTATTCATTTTCTCTTAATGTTATAATTTTGTACGCACTTTTACCTGATTTAATGGTGTTTTGTTGTATATTTCACACTTTCATAGTTTTTTTTGTGTTATTTGATTTATTAATGTACTTGTGCAATTACTTGTTTATGAATAAAGTGGGTTTTATTGGTGGTTCTTTCCCACAACAGAAGATTAACGGGCTGAACCACCGCTGCTCAACGCTCGTTGATTTTAATTTGAGAAGTTTCATTTTTTTTACCTGCCCCTCATGATGCAACACTTACCTTATCCAGCCTATCTAATTTAGATAGCACAACGTACCTAACACTAGACTACCACTTCGTTTGATCAGATTTGAGGTTTGATAGTAATTAAATATCAGACTTGTAAATAAATTCTAATGTTTTAATTATTGCCCGGAAAGTCAAAGTAAGGCAGGTAATTAATTTGAGTAATAGTGACATTATTGTCAGTCAAGTCAAGATAAATCACTTGGCCATTGTTTTATTATAAGTTTTGTTATAAAGGAATAAGTTCAAAGATAAATATATAATTAAAAATTATTATTAATTTTATTAAATACATACATAAAAAGTTTACCTCGAGTAGGATTTGAACCTACGACCTGTACTTTGCTAGAGTATTGCCAACTTCGCTATCGAGATTCAAGCCCCAATCGACGTAAATTTTGTCTTTATGTATGTACAACTGATGTAAAGCGATTGCTTTGTTCTTGAATTTGCATGATTGCAAACAAGCTCAAATTACGATTTGCAAGATAGGGTACCTAGGGGACGCTACAAGTTTTAAATAAGGATTGGAATTTGATAAAAAGTAACTGCAAATTTATCAAAAATAAATTTACAGAAATAATCAAATTTATTTTTGATACTACGTATTGTCAATTTAATAATTATTTCCACTAGCAAACATTTGGAATACCTATGGGTTCAAGTCTAAGTCCAATATTAACTGACGCTGTTATCAATGACCTTCTCAATACATGTTGTACTCAACTTCCATTTGAAATCGCTTTTGTTTTCTTTTTATTATTAGTTTGGATGCAGAATTATTTTATAAAAATTAACATTCATTAAATTAGTAAACAATATTCATGCATAAACATATATCTTGTAACGGAAATTTAAGTATGTAGGAATTTAAATACGTCGCTGATAGGGGTTGAGAATATATTGTAAATACATTAAAACATTCTGTATAAATATAACGTAAATTGTAGTCAAGTCCAATATAAGTTACAGTTTAACATTAAAAAATAATAAATCAATTTTAAAGCGAAGTATAAATTAATGTTTTTTTTTAAATCAAAATACATACAATTCAGAATCATACGAGATAACGAGCATTCACTGATCAACTTGTGGCTTATATTAGTTCGAAGGGTAAAATATAGTTGTAGTAGATTTGTAACTTGGAATTCATTGTCCTAATTTAATATTAATTTAAGTAGACAATACTAC
This sequence comes from Vesta saturnalis, assembly GCA_036346205.1. Classification (NCBI taxonomy): domain Eukaryota; kingdom Metazoa; phylum Arthropoda; class Insecta; order Coleoptera; family Lampyridae; genus Vesta; species Vesta saturnalis. The sequence continues at coordinate 823,070 of JARFJB010001721.1, forward strand.
GATATTAAGTGGGAAAGAAATTGTTATATCGACTCAATTGTGGTATATAATTGAGCCTTAGTCGCCCACTTAGTCAAGTTAAGAACCTAATCTACTTTAGCCATGTTTAGGACCTAATCTGCTTTAGTCAAGTCCAGAACCTAATCTATTCCGTGACTGTGTTTTTTCCACGTAATTTTGCCTTGGGAATTTCAAATCACTTAATTTGGCCTTGGAAAAGACACTATAAATACGTACATTTGAGTTTAGCTAATTTAGTTCTGTTAGAATTTTTAACAGCTAATCAAATTTTGAGTTTGCTCCATAATGGGCTATACAAGATGTCGTGTGAAAATGATACGATTTGATGATGGATTATGAAGAGTTGGTGGAATGTAAGTATATGTTTGTTTTATTTGTAAGTTTTTAATTATTTTTAATGGCAAGAGATCGATAATTGAGGGGTATGTGGTGATGTCGCGCTGTTCTCAGCCGAAAAATTATTATGGAATCACATTACCAGAAGAAGAAGAGGAAGAAGGATCAATAGATAAGACCTGTGAAGATGACAAATGTCTTCATAATAAAAATATTTTATTTAACCTGTTTTTGTTATTATTTAAGATGTTTCAAACTCTCTTCAAACTCAGTACTATTTCAGCATCAGAGTCAGTTCGAGTATTCTTTTTCTGAAATCGTTGCAGGTCCGTCAGGATGCGTAATATCCTATTTCATAGTTAATTTTTTAAACAAATGTCAAAATTGTATAATACCACTTTTAAAAAGGTTTATTGGACACTGTACACGGATTTAAGATCATCGGTGGTGGAATTTCTGAAAGGTTGGTCTGATATGAATATGTTTGATGGATCGACACTCCTTGGAAGATTGGTCCACGTGTGAATAACTGTTGGGTTTCTGTCAGTTATGTAGTCTCTCTAAATCCACTTTCTGTGTTTTGACTTATGAATAGTTAATATAAACTGGTTATCGGATTCCCAGTCATTAATATAAAGTAATTCTTTAGAATGTATAACTTAAATCTACAAATAGCAAAAAATCTAATTATCTCTACCATACTTATTGTAATTTTCTATTTACCTTTCCCTTTCGCATTAACTATAGGCTCGTTAGCGCGACCTTACCTATGTAAATTGTTATAAAAACATACTTTTAAAATGATTTCACCTCGAGATTGTAAAAGTCAACCTTCAACAGTATTAATATTGTGTATACATACAAAAATTACTTTTAAAAACAAAATGCGTCATTAGGAACTAGATAGTATTATCATAGATATACATCAAAATTTATAACTGTTATGGTTAACGCACGATTTAAACACGTGTTTAATTTAGTAGGTATGTAAAAAGAAAACAATAGGATCATTTTTGACATTAAAAAGGTAAACAAACCGACATTTATTGTGAATTTTTGATGTTTACATTCTACCAAACAAATCTCGGTTTTTATATTAAAAGATAAGCACGATAAAAAGTAAAATGTAACGGTGTTCGCAGATTTTTCATCTGGTATTTGAGCTAGGATGATGAAATTAGACTTCTATATTATTTTACATACAAGATCTGACTTAGCGGAAATACCTCTCTTAATGGGAATACCTCTGTCAAAAAAGGGTTTTAGATTTATAAACAGATCCGAACGTCCATTCTAATATAATAAAATAATAAAAAAATAATTAATAAAATAAAAAATTGATGGAAAACTTAGCGTTTGAAAATGTATTTTAAAAACGATACATCATTTATTTAATTGGATTTTTATCGGTCTTCTTCGACTGTGATTCGTCATTATCATCATGGTTCTGAGATACATCCTTCTCCTCTACCTCGTCGCTCTTCCTCTGTGAATCATCATCTTCATCATGGATTTGAAATACATTCACCTCATCCACTTCATCGTTTTAATCTTGAACGGTTATATTGTAATAGATTATTAACAAGCCGGTAAAATCTCTAATGTCCCCTGAAGTTGGTGCATAAACAGGAGAATACATTACTATAATAATGCTCATATAGGTAAAATTTTGCGACACGAGGCTTTCAACGAAGGCTGTTTGACGACCCCCACTCCTCGACTCCCGAAGATAACCGATCCTATCCGAACATTGCCGAGTGCTTACATCCATTCCTCCACTATAATTTAGTTATAATTTAAATGAAAACAAGCGCAAGTGTTTACATGTTGCAGGCCTTGGGTCTTGTGTTCGGATAGGATCGGTTATCTTCGTGAGTTGAGGAGTGGGGGTCGACGAAACAGCCTTCGCTGAAAGCCTCGCGTCTCAAAATTTTGCCTATATGAGTTAAGTGCTCGTTATACCCTTTATACGCAAATACTGTAGATATCCCTGTAGGTCTTCCGAAAATTCACGTAGGCTTAGATTGTAAGAACGTTTCATTGGAAATGGTGGAGGGTTTAGCGAAATGTCAAGTACTCCCGCCCTCTGACCTCTAGCATCCGGTTTTGCCCCTAAAAATGCATGGATAGTTGATGTTTTTGTTATGTAGGACATGTGGCGCTGAGCTAACTGAAGGAGAATGTGGGCATAGTGAAGCCGAGCACAGTTTCGTTGGAACGTTTGTAGTCGACGAAATACTAAAAACTATAAAGTTTCGGATGTTTTTAAGATTTGGGAGTATGAGGTTACCACATATAATAAAGCCACGAAACAGGGTGGACTGTTTAATAGTTACATTTCCTGAAACTCAAGCTAGAATGTTCCGGGTGTAACAGAATATTACAATAAAGAAGGAATTCAACTAGACGAAAAGAACATTAAGAAAAATCCCGGTTTAAGATAGTTGGCCAAGCTAATGTTAAATCTTTTTTGGGGTAAGTTTGGCAAACATGAAAATTTAACCCAGAGCAGTATTGTACCTGAGTCAAAGGACTTTTTCATATAGGTAATAATTTGCAATGCGATGCTTTCAATGAAGGCAGTTTCTACGACCCCTACCCCTCTACTGGCCCGTCTCCCGAATGTTGCCGAGCATATCTGAACGTTATCAGCCCGCGCACGAAGATTAGTTTTGAGTTACTGAATATAAATTCAAGACCATTGAATTATTGTTGTTTGTCAAAGTATAACGATTTACATTGAATGTAAAGTTGCGTATAGATCACCTGTTCAATTTAATTTCGAAGACGATACATCACAAATTTAGCACCCAACCTGGTGGGAAAGATTACTATTTTAAATTCAATTCACTTTCTTTTAACGATGAAGTTTAATTACAATTAGTACTAAATGAGGGAGTAAATTAGCCCAGTCTTCAACACAAAATTGGCCCTCCACTGTGGGAATTGTTACATTACAGTTACTACTGAAGAATCAACACCATTCTTAGACACTAAAGTCATTCGTGATCAAGATGACAAAATACAATTGGACTGGTACCAAAAATCGACGAATCCTGGTCGTTACACAAAATAAATCTTGTTCTAGCCATGAAAAATAGAATTATACAAATTTGCCATTGTAAATACGGACACAATGTTAGCTAATAATACCCACTGTTAAACAAATTGTTATTTAATACTAACAGAAGAACTATTGAGTTTATTATACAGAACTACTATCTAACTCACCTTGGTAACTTACAGAAAACTTCGGTAGCACTTACCACCCATTTCAACACAATCATCATATGGACTACGCAAACGTAAATAGCATGGCCAATGAAAGAAATGCTGAAAGAAGGAAATTTTAGAACTGCGCCAAATAAGAACAAACAATCAAGCAATCAATTTTAGAAGTGATGTAAATAATCAGAATTTACATTTATCTTTTAGAACTCTACTTTAAAATTTATTTAGTAATATTAATATAAGAGTTGAAACTTTTACCATTCGACATATTAAATAACACTATTTTGGAAAAATGGTGTGAATATTTATTATCGAATCGCAAGCTTTCAGACAGATAATCTGTCCTTCGTCAGGCGTAATATTATGCATGACGAAGGGCAGAGTATCTGTCTGAAAGCTTGCGGTTAAATTTTAAATATTCAAACCATTTTTTTCAAATAGTGTTATTTAGTAATAAGATGTTTATACTGTTATTATCATTAATTCTTAAGTTTAACTGTTATATTCAAATTCTAGTAATATTGATAAATGTTTAGATATTAAGTTCATTATCAGACCTAGTTACTTTTATTGTAATTCTGTCATTAGTGACATTATAACAAAATTGTTTCTAGTGTTAGCTTTGATTGTTGGTTTGATACCCTTAAATATCGTTAGTTATTTTCAGTTTAGTGAATAACCTGTTAACTCATAAATTTGATTCTACTTGCCCTGATGAAGTGTTCATCCAACACTAAATATATTGGCTTAAAACAAATAGGAGTTTTCTTTTAAAATACAACAAAATAAAACAATATCGATATACCTAATTAAAATTATTGTGTAGATACACTTTTAAAAGTATTGTTTCCTAAAACTATTTACCGATAGTACCCTAACCTTGAAATTGAAATAAGTAGTGTTTTATTAAAGAGGTTAACTATTCGATAACTGAAAGATCATTTAAATAAACTATACCTTAAACTTAATACCTAGCTATTATACCAACTGTTAAAAATGTCTCCCATGATTTTCAAACACTTTTCAACACGTTTCCTAAAACAGTGTTTAACTTTTCTCAGCATTACCAACGTAATCGAGACAAACATGTTGCGAATTCATGTTTTGACGTACTCCGCGCCCTATCTATCTATCTCTCTGGAAAACGTTGATTTAAACAGTCCTTAACGTTTCTGGAAAAATCAGGAGCTCCGTCTTGTTGGAATCACATTTCCTGGAAAATGTTAGGTGTGTACCATTTCTTAAAGTCCAAATAGTTCATTATTTAGAAAATTATAATACATGCCTTCATTTAAGTGATCTTCAAAACAGTTTGGGCCATTCAGATATTCGTCCAAAATTCCTTCCCATATGTTAAGAAAGCACTTACTCAGGGTGTTTGTTACTAGTAAACGATTGAGTACGTTCGCAGTCCCATGTTTGTGAAAGGTAACCTCATCAGACAACATTAGTCTTCCAGAAAATGCTCACCCAGCTTATGCTGTACCCACTGGCAAAATATTTCCCTTCTACCATAATCTTCATCCTTGGTGAAGGTAGATGTGATAAAGATGTTTCTTGATAATTGTTTGATGTTCGACGGATTTCCAAGTTGTTGCTTAATTCAAGGCTGCTAATATTAGGATTTTCAACTAGTGCTGTCATAACATGCAGTTTATTCTTTTCATATATTACAACCTTTGTTCATGCATGTTTTTTATATGTAACGTTTCCAGTTCGTCCGAAACGTTCCAAACGACTTGCAAATGGTTGCTGTTTCTGATGTTTTCCATTATCTGGATACCGTGCCTCATATTTTTGAGATCTCCTGGTGGATACTCAGCTTTTCGTCAAAAAATTATTAACACACTTTAAACATGTAACACACTTAACTGGATAAAAGACAATGTCAAGTTCCAAAATTGATCATAACACAATTGACAAGCAACTTATCTGTTTTTTTTTTGTTTTTTTTTAGCTTATGTCAAAGTCAAAGCCTCTTCTGGTTACATTTAATTCTAAAGGTGAACATTTTGTTTAACCGGAATTAATTATTAGCAAAATTCGGAATTGAATACTACAGAATGTCATATAATTAGAGCGGTTTTACAGAGTTATCAAGCCCTATAACTATATTAATAATAAAGTGGAGAATTAGAAAATACTGATAAACGTTATAGTCATAAGATATTACTTAAAAAAAACAAATTTTTCTCTTAACGTAACTTAACCTTCACGCCATTCCCTTGCGGGGTAGGGTAAACCATCGATGCCTCTCATTTATTTTTCATTCACAATCTTTCTCCATGCTTTCCTATCTCCGCATATTTCCCTAGCTTCCGCAAGGTTCATACTTTGTCTCTGGCATGCCCTTTTATTTTTAAAACTCCTTATCTTTCTTTCCTTTATCATACATTCTACTGCATTCATCCAATTTTTACCGGGCTACCAGACCCGGCCTTTCCTCTAACCTCACCCACATATATTTGCTTCGTTAATCTTGCGTTGTTCATTCTCTCAATGTGACCAAACCAACGTAATGTACTACTTTTATATCTATCCATCATCGTCTTTTCCTCGCCATACCCCGTCATTATGCATTCATTCTTTATATTGTACGTTCGCGTTTTACCACATGCGCTTCTCAGTAATCTCATACCCACGGCATTTATTCTTCTTTCGTGCTCTTTATGACATACCCGTGTCTCACTTCCATACAGTACTGATGGGACAAACACGCCATTACATATTATTCGTTTCGCAGCTAGGCTCATGATTTCGTTTTTCATTATCGTCCACATGCTTCCAATCACTTTCCTTCCAGCATTGACCCTTCATACAATCTCGTCCTCACTTATACCATCTGCAGTAAACATTCCACCTACATATACCAGTTCGTTCACTTGCTCCACAATTTCATCTTGCAGGGTAAATACTCTACTCTCCTTTCCACCTTCCGGATGGAACACCACAATCTTAGTTCTGGTCACGTTTACCTTTAGGTCCATGCTCTCACAGACTGTATCAAACTTCCTTAGAGCGGTTTGTAGCTCATCCGCACTGTCACTTAATAAGACTGTGTCATCTGCATACACCAGAACTACATTTACGTCACCAACCATTACACCATTTGTATCGGTACATGCTTGTCTAACACATTTATCCATGTATACATTGAACAACCACGGTGACATCACACAGCCTTGTCGCACTCCTTGCTCAATATTAAAGTATTCACTCACACCTCCTCTCACCCTAACACATGCCCGACTACCGTTGTATACTGCCCTTATTCCATTTATTAGACCTTTATTTACGCCATATTCATTTAATATTTCCCACTCTGTCATATGCTTTCTCCAGATCTACAAACGCACAGTACAACTTCCTTTTTACCTTTAAACACTTTTCGATCACCTGCTGGAGAGCAACCATCTGATCGACACATCCTCTCCCTGGCATGAAGCCACCTTGCACATCCCAAATCTTAGTTTGTGTAGTTTCTCGTACTCTATCAATCAGTATTCTTCCAAATACTTTACCAGGCACGCTGAGCAAACTTATTCCTCTGTAGTTCTTACAATCACTCTTGTTCCCCTTACCCTTATACAATGGTACAATGATCGCGCTCTTCCAATCCCTCGGCACTTTTCCACACATAAGGCATACATTGAATAATTCACACAATCTTCGTATAAGCTTTGCACCACCATACTTTAGCATTTCACCAGTGATTTCATCTACGCCTGCTCCCTTGCCGTTTTTCAACCTTCCTACCGTTTTCTCTACCTCATTTATCCCAATATCTCAGTTTCATTCATCATTCTTCTATATTCTCCTTATTTAACCCTGCAGTCTTATTTTCCACACTACTGTACAGCTTTCTGAAATATTCTTGACAGCATTTCCTTACTTCACAATCCTCCCATAGTATTTCGTTGCTCGTATTCACCACTCTTGCAGCGTTCCATTTTGGGCCACATTTTGTATTTTTGACCCATTTCCATAAGAGTTTTCCACAGCCATCACTTCCTCTTTACTTATTCTCATTGCCTTCTTCGCTTCTTTGTCTCTTAATCTGTACACCTCATCATACAATCGCTTCTTCTCAATCTCATTTTTGCAGTAATCACTGCCTTTTTTACCGACTCATTCCACCAGGTACATTTTTTATGTCTACCTACAGTCACCCTTTCACATATCCGCACGGCACAATTGACAACACAGTTTTTCAAGCTTATCCATGCACTTCCAACATCAGTGTCTTTTATTAGTTCGTTCCGTACTGTTTCATTCACATTTAACTCTTTACTCACAGCATTTGCGTATTTCATTCTCGCACCATTATCCACTAGTTTGTCTACCCTAATTCTGGACGTTCGCACTACGTTTGCTTTCCTTCTCCAGACCCACTTTTGCCCTAAACACACTCTCGATACAACCAAAAAGTGGTCCGATCCACGCATTACTTTTGTGTCTTTTCCCAGGTTTCTAAGCCGTTCATCATACACTATCAAGTCTATCATACTTTCAGATACGCCTCTTTGCCATGTATACATATGCGCATTTTTATGTTTAAACCAAGTATTGGATACAAACAGGCTTCTCTCCACACAGATATTCAGCAGGTGTTCCCCATTCTCATTGACTCTTTGGTCTCCGAACCTTCCTAGGACGCGTTCACTATGTTCTCTCTGTACAGGCGCCCATCCGTTCATATCCCTCACTATCACAACTGTTTCGTTTGACTTACATACGTTCAACACGTTCTCTACTTCATTCCAGAAGTTCTCACGCTCATGGTCTATTTCTACATTCATCGGCGCATAGCATGCAATAAGAAAAATTCTTCGAAACTCCAATTTCATTCTAACCCATATTACCCGGGAAGATACCATTGCGTACTGTTAAATACATCTTTTCGCTCTTTCACTTACGATCACCCCTCCTTTTGCGCCATGCACTCCTGACCATAGTGCTAGACTGCCATCATCCATCTTCACAGCAACTTTTATATTTTCGACTTAACTACAGAAATACCATAAAATTAAGCACAGCAAATACGGTATCATTGGAAAGCTCTTGCAATGGGTTATACAATCATTGCATAATATACACATTATATATACATATATGTATATATATATATATATATATATATATATATATATATATATATATATATATATATATATATATATATATATATACACACACACACACACACACACACACACACACACACACACACACATACGCGGTGAGTTTAATGAACTAATGTATTATACAATTTTGAGTATTAATCAGTATAAAGTAAGCTAATTAAAAAGACAAAAAAACCAGTTCGTCTCAGCAGTTAAGATCTGTGAAAAATTAAAGTAATTAATTGTACTTCACATTTAATTATAAATGAGTAAACACTCCTGATGTGGCTAGCACATAAATTAAATGTTGGCGGCATTCGTAGACCTAGCAACAGCATTTCATACAGTGTATAGGGAAAAGCTGTGGAAATACACGACAAAAAAGATCAGTGAAAGGCTGGTATAATGGATGGAGGATATTTATGAGGAAACAAGGAGCAGGGTAGGAGTGAAAGGGGAACTGAGCGACGAACTTGTAACAAGGAATGGGCTAAGGCAATAATGTCCATTGTGGCCGAGCGTATCCTGGTTATATTCAGGGACCCCGGAGGAGACATTAATCGGGCACCAAGTGGGGTGGTTGTTGGTGGGAAACATGAAAGTGCGGACACTTACCTACGCAGACAATATTGTGCTAGTAGCAAGCAAGATAAAGAAATGAAGGAGATGATTAGGACGATCGACAGATACTTGAAAAGGAAAGAACTGGACGTAAAATATGGACAAGAAAACAGAAAAGAAATTTTATGAAAGAAACGGGTACTCGAACGAAAAGTTGGAGAGATTAAAGAGAGAACATATGCAAGTGAGAGAAGACATAATAGGAACGGACAAGTAAGTACAAAAACAAGAAAGGTGGACAAAAATAATACAATCAAAATGTAATAGAAGCTATAACAACGTTAAGGAAGAAGTGATAGCAGAATATTTGAAAGAAGAAAAGAAGGAAGAAAAGAAAAAAATTATAGCGAGTTTCTGATGCGGAAATAAATATTGGAGAAAGGATGAAGAAAGAAACTGTTGGTTATGCGGGGAAGACATGGAGACTCTGAAACATATGATGAAAGAATGAAGGGAGTTAAGGGAAGAGGATAGGACGGTAGAAGGAATACTGGAGGAGAAGATGAGGGAGGCCAAATGGATAGAAGAAATATGGAAAAGGAGAACACAGATAATAGGAGACGACGGAAGAAGGTGGTTAGCTTCAGATAATGTTGCAAATGGATAGAAGAAATATGGAAAAGGAGAACACAGATAATAGGAGACGACGGAAGAAGGTGGTTAGCTTCAGATAATGTTGCAAATATGTAAGTAGGTGCAGAGGTGTGAAAAAGATCTACATCGCCAAAGAAAATAAGATAAGTTGTTGTTTAAACTAATTTGTTTTTAATAGTTTTCGTTTAATCATTTAAAATACAATAGAGGTGTACAATCCTAGTAATAATAATAGTAAATAGAAAATGAGAAAAATTGATATATGTATGTATATTCATTTAAAAAACAAAAATGGTACATTATATGCAATAATACTGTATTACACCAAGACGATTATTTTAATAACCACTAATTCACACTTCTTTAATACTCAATAGGCCATCCTTTGTTTTTCATAAATATTTCACACCATTTTGGAATAGAGTTCACCATATTTTGTAATTCCTCTTTCGTAATGCTGTGATACAAGGAATTCATTAGGGACTCAACTAATTTCACTTTTTTGTTGGTTTTCTTCTTGAAATAATGTTAGTAAACCTCTGCCATAGGTTTTCTGTTGGATTTAGAACGGAGATTGTGCTGGCCCGTCTGACCATTTAAGTTTATTGATCGGCATCCAAGATTATACGATCTTTGCAGCAAGGAGCACTATCATCTTGAAAAATAAAAGTTTTGTCAGGAAATAACCCTTTTCCAAAGGGGAAATATTAAATAAAAATTAAATAAATATTCCCTCTAGGACACGCAATCACGCACTCACGCAATCACACACTCACTCACTCTCGCATTCACGCACTAACGCATTCACGCACTCACGCACTCACGCATTCACGCACTCACGCACTCTCGCAATCACGCACTCACGCATTCTCACACTCACGCACTCACACACTTACGCACTCACGCACTCACGAACTCACGCATTAACTCACTCGCTCGCTCACTCACTCCATCACTCACTCACTCACTCACTCACTTACACACACACTCACTAACTCACTCACTCACCCTCTCACACACCCTCTCCCTCACTAACCCACTCACTCACACACTCACTCCCTCACTCACTCACTCACTCACAAACACACTTATTCACTCACCCACTCTATCTCTCACTCACTAACTCACTCACTCACTCATTCACTAAATCACTCACTCACTCACCCACTCACTCACTCACTCAGTCACTCACTCGCTCACTCACGCACTCACGCACCCAGGCACTCACGCACTCACGCACCCAAGCACTCACCCATTCATGCACTCACGCACTCACGCATTTACCCACGCACACACTCAATCACTCACTCACTCACTCACTAGTTCACACACTCACTCACACAAACACTCCCCCACTCACTCACTCACGCATTCACGCACTCATGCACCTACTCATTCACGCACTCAAGTACTCACGCACTCACGGACTCGCACTCACTTGGTCACGAACCCACGCACCCACGCAGTGACGTACTCACGCACTCAAGCACACACGCACTAACGTACTCACGCACTCACACACTCACGCTCTCACGCACTCACGTGCTGACGCACTCATGCACTCACGTACTCACGCAATCACGCACTCACGCGCTCGTGCACTCACTCACTCACGCACTCACGTACTCATGCACTCACTCACTCACTTACTCACTTACCTTCTCACCCACTCACTCACTCACGTACCCACGCACTCACCCACCCACGCACTCACGCATACACACACCCACGCACTGACGCCCTTACGCAGTCACGCTCTCACACGCTCACACACTCACGCACCCTGGAACTCACGCACTCACGCACTTACGCACTTTTGCTCTCACGCGCTCACGCACTTACGCACTCACGCACTTACTCACTCACCAACTACCGTACTCACGCACTCACACGCTGACGCACTCACGCAAACACGCATTTCCTCACTTGCTCAGTAACTCAGTCACTCGCACACACACTCACTCACGCACTCATTCACTTATTCGCTCACCCACTAACTCACTCACGCAACCACTCACTCACCTACTCTCTCACTCACTCACTCAGTCACTCATTTACTCACCTACTCACTCACTCAATTACTCACTCACTCACTCACTCACTCATTTACTCACTCACTTAGTCAATCACTCACTCACTCACTCACTCAGTCACCCACTCATTAACCCACCCATGCATGCACGCGATCTCGGACTCACGCACTCACGAACTCATGCACTCACGTACTCACGCACTCACGCACTCACGCACTCACGCACTCACGCACTCACGTAATAACGCACACACGATCTTACCAACTCACGCTTTCACGCGCGCATGTTGACTAGCTCACGTACTAGCGCACCCACGCACTCACGTACTCGATCACTCACGCACTCACACTTTCACGCACTCAAGCACTCACGAACTCACGCACTCATGCACACAGGCACTAACGTACCACGCACCCACACACTCCCCACTCACTAACGCCCTCAAGCACTCACGTACCTAACGCGATCACGCACTCACGAAATCATGCACTCACGCATCCACGCCCACACCCACTCACGTAATCACGCACTCACGTACTCACGCACTCCGCGCTCACGCATTTAAGCACTATCGCACTCACGCCATCAAGCACTCTGGCACTCACGCATTCTCGCACTCACGCACTCGCGCACCCACGCATACACGCTCTCACACACTCCCGCACTCACGCTCGCACGCACTCACTAGCTCATGAACTTACGCAATCACGCACTCAGGCGCTCACGCACTAACGCACTCACGCATACACGCACTCACGAATTCACGCACTCACGCTCTAACGCACACACGCACTCACTCAATCACGCACAAACCTACCCACGCACCCACGCGCTCACGCTCTCACTCATTCCCGAACTCACGCACTCACACACCCACGCACTCACGCACACCGGTACTCACGCACTCACGCACTTACGCACTTACGCACTCTCGCTCTCACGCTTTCACACACTTACGTATTCACGTACTCACGGACTCACGCATTTACGAGCTCATGCACTTACGCACCCACGCACTCACTCACTCACGTAATCACGCACTCACGCACTCTCGCACGCACTCACTCACTAACGCGCTCACGCACTAACGCACTCACGCTCTCAAGCACTCTCGCTCCCACGCACTCTCACGCATACTCTTACGTACTTACGCAATCACGCGCTCACGCACTCACACACTCACATAGTCACTCACTCATGCACTCACGCACTCACGCACTAACGCACTCACGCATTCACGCACTCACGCATCGCGCATCGCCTCACACTACTCACTCACCTCCGCACGCACACTCACGCAGTTACGCAATCACCCACTCACGCACCCATGCACCCAGTTACTAACGCACTCACGCATTCAGGCACTCTAGCATTCACGCACTTCCACAATCACGCACCCACGTACTCAGGAACTCACACACCCACGCACTCACGCCCTTACGCACTCACGCTCTCACACGCTCACGCACTCACGCACACCGGTACTCACGCCCTCATGCACTTACGCACTCTCGCTCTCAGGCGTTCACACACTTACGCATTCACGTACTCACGGACTCACGCACTCACGAACTCATGCACTCACGCACCCACGCACTTACTCACTCACGTAATCACGCGCTCACACTCTCACGCACTCAAGCAGTCACGCTCTCACACACCCACGCACCCACGCTCGCACGTACTCACCAGCTCACGCACGCATACTCTCACCCGCAATCACGCGCTCACGCACTCAGTCACTCACATAGTCACGTTCCATGCACTCACGTACCCACGCACTCACGCACTCACGCACTCAAGCACTCGCGCAATCGCGCACTAACACTCACCTCACTCACTCACCGCTCCCCGCCACGCTCACTCACACTCACGCACACACTCACTCCCAGTTACTGACTCACGCATTCATCACATTTACGCACTACACCATCACTGCACTCACCACTCACGCACTCACGCAATAACGCACTCACGCAGTCACGCACCCATGCCCTTACGCACTTACGCACTCACGCACCCAAGAAATCACGCCCACACGCATTCACCCACTCACTCACTCACTCACTCGCTCTCTCACTCACTCACTCACTCGCTAACTTACCCACTCTTTCACACACTCACTCACTCACTCACTCACTCACTCACTCATTCACTCACTCACTCACTCACTCAGTCTTTCACTCATCCGTCACCTTCTCTCTCACTCATCCACTCACTCACGCTCTCGAGCACCCTCGCACTCACGCACTCTCACACTCACGCACTCACGCACCCACGCAGTCACGCTCTCACACACCGACGCACCCACGCTCCACGCTCACTGATCACACTCTACCTCACACACGCTCACGAACTCACTCACTCACATAGTCACGCACTCATGCACTCACGCACTCACACCACACTCACGCACACTCTCACGCTCCCGCCCCACCAGACTCACGCAGTTACGCACTCACGCACCACCACCACTCACGCACCCATGCACCCATTACTCGCACTCGCATTCAGGCACTCAGCATTCTCACTTACAATCACGCACTCACACTCACGCACTCACCACGCTCACTCTCACTCCTCACTCACTCACGCACTCACACCACCACTCCCCCACGCTCTCACGCTACACCTCACACCACCCCACTCACGCACTCATCAGCCTTACGCACTCACGCAGTTACCTCACGCACCCACGACTCACCCATCACACCCATGCCAGTTCACTCACTCACGCATTCACTCACTTCACGCTCACAATCACGCACTCACGCACTCACGCAATCACACACTCACGCACATACGCACTCACGCACTAACGTACTCACTCTCACTCGCTCCCTCACTCACTCACTCACTCACTCCTTCACTCACCCTCACCTCACTCACTCACCCGCTCACTCTCACCACACACATGCACTCACTCTCTCACACACTCACGCACTCACTCACGTGCTCACGTACTAACGCACTCACGCTCTCACGCACCCACGATCTCACCAACTCACGCACCAACGCTGACTAGCTCACGAACTAGCGCACCTTCGCACTCACGTACTCGCACACTCACACACTCACGCACTCACGCACTCACGTCACACTCACTCCCACGCACTCACCCACTCCACATTCCACCAGTTACTCACTCACGCATTCACTCGCATTCACTCCACTCACTCACTCACGCACTCACGCACTACCACTACTCACCCTCACGCACTTCACGCTCACGCACTCGCAATCACGCACTCACCATCACTCACTCACTCACTCGCTCTCTCCTCACTCTCCTCACTTTCTCACTCACTCCCACTTTCTCACTCACTCACTCACTCCTCCTCACTCACTCACCACCCACCAATCACTCTCACCACTCCTCCTCACTCACTCCTCTATCACTCATTCACACTCACACTCACCATCTCACCCTCACGCACTCACGCACCACTCACCCACCACATCATTCTCACACCTCGATAACGCACTCACGCACTCACCACACGCACCCACGCACCCACTCACCTCACTCACGTCACCACGCCTCACGTACTCACGCCTCACCACTCACACTCACGCACGCAATGCACTCCAGCCCTAGCACTCACTCCACACACCTCACGCACCCACTCACGCACTCACGCGCTCACGACACCACCACGCACACCACGAACTCACGCACTCACCACTCACGCATTCACGCCTCACGCACACGCAATAACACCACCACGCCCGCTATCACGCACTCACGCACCATCGCACTCACGCACTCACCACTCACACTCACCACTCACGCACTCACGCACTCACGCACTCACGCACTCACCACTCACTCATCGCCCACGCCTCACGCACAACTCACGCACTCACGCACCACGACACGCACTCACGACACGCACTCACGACCTCACGCGCTCACACACGCACTCACACCATCACCCACTCACTAACTCACTCACACACTCACCACTCCTCACTCACCTCACACTCCCACTCACGCGCTCTCGCACTCGCACTCACACTCACCGCCACTCACCTCACTCACGCACTCACTCCTCACTCACTCACCCTCACTCACTCCTCCACCATCACTCACCACTCACTCCACTCACTCACTCACTCACTCACTCACTCATTCACTCACTCACTCACTCCACTCACTCACACTCACTCACTCACTCACCTCACTCACTCACTCCACTCACCACTCACTCACACTCACTCCCTCACTCACTCACTCACTACTCATCACACTCACGCGTCCTCACTCGCTACTCACGAACTCACTCGCCACTCACCCACTCACGCACCACTCCTCACTCACTCACTCACTCCTCTCTCTCATTCACTCACCCCACTCCTCACTCACTCACTCACTCACTCACTCACTCCATCACTCACTCACTCACTCACTCACTCACCTCACTACTCACTCCTCACTCAATTCACTCACTCACTCACCACTCACTCACTCACACACTCGCTCCCTTAATCACTCATTCACGCACTCAGGCACTCACGCACTCTCACCCTCACGCACTCACGGACTCACGCACCCACACTCACTCAAGCACTCACTCGCACTCACGCACACACGCACTCACGCATGCACTTACGCACTCATACACTCACGCACTCACGCACTCACGCACCCACGCATTCACGCACTCACGCACTTACGCACTCACGCACTCACGCGCTCACGGACTTACGCACTCACGCACTCATTAACCCACTCACTAACTCACTCACACTCACACACTCCCTCACTCACTTACTCACTGACTCGGTCACTTACTCACGCACTCTCGCACTCGCGCACTCAAGAACTCACGCGCCCACGTACCTACGCACTCACGCACGCACTCGCTCACTCACTCACTCACTCGCTCTCTCGCTCATTCACTCACCCACTCACTCACTCACTCACTCACTCACTCACTCACTCATTCACTCACTCACTCACTCACTCACACACTCACTCACTCACTCACTAATTCACTCACTCACTCACCCACTCAATCACTCACTCACCCACACTCGCTCTCTTAATCACTCATTCACGCACTCAGGCACTCACGCACTCTCACCCTCACGCACTCACGCACTCACGGACTCACGCACCCACGAACTCTTTTACTCACGCACCTAGGCTCTAACGCACTCACGCACACACGCACTCACGCATGCACTTACGCACTCATACACTCACGCACTCACGCAATCACGCACCCACGCATTCACGCACTGACGCACTCACGTACTCACGCACGCACTCACGCACTTACGCATTCACGCACTCACGCGCTCACGGACTTACGCACTCACGCACTCATTAGCCCACTCACTAACTTACTCACACACTCACACACTCCCTCACTCACTGACTCGGTCACTTACTCACGCACTCTCGCACTCGCGCACTCAAGAACTCACGCGCCCACGTACCTACGCACTCACGCACGCACTCGCTCACTCACTCACTCACTCGCTCTCTCGCTCATTCACTCACCCACTCACTCACTCACTCACTCACTCACTCACTCACTCACTCACTCACTCATTCACTCACTCACTCACTTACTCACACTCACTCACTCACTCACTAATTCACTCACTCACTCACCCACTCATCACTCACTCACCACTCCTCCTCTTAATCACTCATTCACGCACTCACATCTCACTCACTCTCACCCTCACGCACTCCCGCACTCACTGCACTCACGCACCCACTCACTCACGCACCACTCACGCACTCACGCACACACGCACTCACGCATGCACTTACGCACTCATACACTCACGCACTCACGCACCCACGAATTCACGCACTCACGCACGCACGCTGTCACGTACTCACGCACTCACGCATTCAGGCACTCAAGCACTCACGCACGCAATGACTAGCTCACGCACCCAAGCACTCATACATTCATGCACACACGCAGTCACGCACCCACGCCCTTACGCACTCACGCACTCACGGACTCACGCACTCATGAACTCACGCACTCACGCAATAACGCACTCACGCACGCACGTTATCACGTACTCACGCACTCACGCACATGCGCACTCACGCACTCACACACTCACGCACTAACGCACTCACACACTTACGCTCTCACACACTCCCGCATTCACGCACTCACGCAGTCACGCACTCACACACTCACTCATTGACGCCCCCACGCACTCAGGCCCTTAACGCTCTCACGCACTAGCGTACTCACGGACTCACGCACTCACGTACTCACGCACTGACGCATTCACGTACTCAAACACTCACGTAATCACGCACTCACGCACTCACGCACTGACGCACTTACGCACTCACGCACTCATGCGCTCACGGACTTACGCACTCACGCACTCATTAACCCACACACTAACTCACTCACTCAATCACACACTCCCTCACTTACTTACTCACTCACTCGCTCACTTACTCACTCAGTCACGCACACACGCACTTACGCACTTATGCACTCACGCATTCACGCACTCACGGACTCACGCACTCTCGCACTCGCGCACTCACGCACTCACGCGCCCACGTACCTACGCACTCACGCACGCTCTCGCTCACTCACTCACTCACTCATTCACGCATTCACTCACTCACTGACTCACTCACTCACTCACTCACTCTCTGATTCATTCACTCACCCTCTCACTCACACGCTCGCTCTCCCAATCACTCACTCACGCACTCACTGACTCACTCACTCACAAACACACTTACGCGCGCACGTACTAACGCACTCACGCACTAGCGCACTCACGCACACACGCACTCACGCGCTCACGCACTCACGCACTCACGCACTAACGCTATAACCCATTCAGGCACGCACGCACTCATGCACTTACGCACTCACGCACTCAGGCACACACGCACTGACTAGCTCACACACCCAAGCACTCATGCACTCATGCACTCACGCACTCACGCACCCACACCCTCATGCATCCACGCACTCACGCACTTACTTACTCACTCACTCACTCAATCACTCATTCACTCACTCACTTAGTCACTCATTTACTCACTTACTCACTCATTCAGTCACTCTCTCACTTATTCACTCACTCACTCACCCACCCACTCATTGACCTACTCACTAACTCACTCACTCACTCACACACTCACTCCCTCATTTACTTACTCTCTCACTCGCTTACTCACTATCTCACTCACGCACTCACACACTTACACACTCACGCATTGATGCCCTCACGGACTCACGCTCTCACAAAATTATGCACTCAAGCTCCCACGCGGTCGCGCACTCACGCACTAACGCACTCACGCACTCAAGCACTCACGCACGCACTCAAGCACTCACATACTCACGCTCTCACGCAATCACGCACTCACGCACCCACGCACTCACGATCTCACCAACTCACGCACCCACGCGCGCAGGCTGGCTAGCTCACGCACTCACGCACCCACGCACTCACGTCCTCGCGCACTCATGCACTCACGCACTCACGCAATCGCATATATAGGTTTTGGCTGAGCGCACATAGATTTAATCAAAAATTAAATATTTGACGACATTCAGATTTTGTTAACCAAGTAATTAGTTAGACAACTAAAGTTTTAAGGACATTTTCGTTGTTAGTTGCATAATATTGTACGCAATTAAAACTGTATTAAGGACGTCTGGAGCAAGCCATATGACCCTATCACCATACACGATTTTTCCGCTTACTTTTGATTTTGAGCGTAATTAATTATTACTAAATTTGAATCAATGCTACGTATTTCGACGCAGATTAGTAAATATGATATGTACAGTAGAATGTCCAAAAAGGAAAAGCAATTTGATTGAAAATCTATGCAGTAAATTAATATGCCGGTGTGATGACGTTTGATTTAGCTCTGAAACTATTGAATTTACAGTAGGATGTTCACTCGTCGCGAGTAGACGTGTTGTTTACCGTTGCGCATAGTATAATAATTCCTAAAAGTGTGGAAATTAAAGTATGGGTGCTGATAGTATTAATACTAGGTCTGTTCTACTAACATGGATGTATCATCTTTAAATAAACTTGTTGAAAAATACTTACTAGCGATGTCTTTGTGGATAAGTTAGCTAATTCAATTATTAAAAAAATGGATGATTATTTTAATGAAAAATTTGTTACGTTAAATGAAAAATTGGAAATCGAGAAAACGTTACAGAAGTCTGAAGCTGCACTTGATGAAGCGGAACAATATTCTCGCTAAAAATAATTTAAAAATGTATGGTTTACCCGAAATACAATCAGAAGATACCAGTCAAGTTGTTATGAATATGTATCATAATAAGTTAAATATTGATATTACCAAATATGACAGACTGTTGTCATCGTTTGCAAAATAAAGTTGTAGGTCACAAACCTATTATAGTAAAACTTTGCAGACGCAATTTAAAATCTGAAATTTATATTGCAAAAAAACGTTTAAAAGGCACAAAAATCGTAAGAGAGGACTAAAAACAGAGCGTTTTTTACTTAAAGAAGCTGTTATTAAATTTCGTAATGGAATATGTTTACTAGCAATAATAAAATATTTGTTAAACTAAACAGCTTCATCCATAATTTAAAATCGATCAGTGATATTAACAATTTAATCTAATTCTATAATAAATTGTGACACTCTATAACTATAAAACGTTAATTTTTGTAGCGTGTTGGTACACACGTTTACGTAAAAGCGTATTTTATTATTTTTTTATATTTTTAGTTCCTATAGAATAAAATTAGTTTTCTTTTCTTTTTTTGTTTTGAGCCCACTTGATTTAGTGGTATGGTAAACATTTCGGTAATTTTTCGTTTTTGGTAAACTAATGTACATTGTTTAATTCAGATTATTATTATTGCTTATACTAGTATAACATTCCATAATAGTTACAAATTTTCTATTCTTGCTACTTTTCATCTTATGTACTCTTTTCTAAAACAAATCCACATAACAGATTGTTTTACAATAATTGAATTTTAATTTGATTTAGTATGTTTTAGGTGAACATTGTCATACCATGCTAAACGTTAGTCATCTTAATACTAGATCTATGTATTCAGGATTTGAGGAATTTAAATTATACCTTACGAATTATGACATATTTGCAATAACTGAAACCTGGCTATCCAGTGTTATTCCTACTAACAACTTTGCTGTTGATGAGTTCGCATTTATAAGAAAGGATCGAAATAGTAGAGGTGGAGGAATTGGTATATATCTTAAACCTCAAATTAAATTCAATAATAAACAAATGATTCCCCTTTCGGATGCATTTTAGCAATTATGGTTAATAATTACTATTCATAATATAACGTTTACTTTTGGAGTAATTTATAGAACACCTCAATCTAATACAGCTAAATTTTTAAATGTATTTGATGACGTTTTATCATATGTTACACCCCTATATGGTAATATAATCTGTACTGGTGACTTTAATATTGATCTCTTAATTAATAATTTTCCTTCATTCAGAATGTACTCATTAATGTACTATCAAATAATAATTTTCTTTTATTCAGTATGAACTCATTAATGTACTCATACTCCCTGTCGCAACTAGTAAAACCTCCTACAAGGATTACAGAGCATTCTGCAACACTTAGCGATCTTTTCCTCACTTCATTTCCTCCAGAGTACACAATGAATTATACGTCTTTTTCTGTTTCTAAAATTTTAGATCATAATCTACTATCTTTTTCGTTAATTCCAGAAAACCAATATTTCGAGAATATCGTGACATTAAAAATATTGGGGATTTTATATACAGTTCATGTAATATTGATGAAATGGTTGATTATCTCAATAAAAGAATTTTATTTCTAATTGATAAATTTGTACCTTTTCGTTTAATTAAAATCACAAAATGTCAGGTACCTTGGCTAATGGACAATGTTAAAGTGCTCATGAAGTTACGTCACAAGGCCTTAAAACGGTATCGGTGCACAACACTTTCTTCCCACTGGGATCAATATCAAATACTTCGGAATCTTACTACACATTAAATTCGACAGAAAAAGAAAGCTTGCTTGTCACACACAACCTATTCAAAATGTCCTAGCAAGACTTGGAGTATATTAGGAGTCCTGAAAAATAAACCTGTGATTAACTTGTCGGTTGAATTAAATGATGTAAATCATATTGATATTCATTTATCGTTTGTTTCTTTTCAAAACTCCGAAATGTTACAATCGTATTTGAACACTAGAAAATGTAGTTTCACTAAAAAGTTGGTGTTTACAGTTATAACATATGTAGACGTTTTTAATGCTATTTCCGGTGTTCGTTCTAATAGTGCTGGAATTGATAATATAAGTAGAATACGGGAACCACTTTCACTTTTGACCTTGGGAATTCCCGGAGGACGTGATTTGACCTTGAGGTTGACCTCGAGTTGAACTAGAGGCTGACCCTGGGGATGACCTCGGACCAGGCCTTGGAGCTGGTTTTGTACCTGGCCATGTGCAGGAAATTTGAATTTTTTCTAATGCTAGCTTGTAAGATAGGTATACGAACTTGTTCTCGGGCCTGAGCCTCTGATTTGTATCTATACTGTAATAAGAGGCCCTAGGTATAGATAGCGTAAGACTAAAAATTAAATATGAATGAAAATGATAAAATCGTACTATTGATAGAAGCAGATTTTTTTTAAAAGCTAACAAAGTGTTTGTGTCTTTCTAACATGAAATTTAAATATCATTCTGCCAGGGAAAACTGTTTTTGTTTTACAGCATCTTTCGTAACGCATTTATTATAAAAAGGCTGTATAATTATCTTAAAAATGTTATTAAACTTATTACGGGTAGTGTAAGACTAAAATTAAATATGAATAAAAATGATTAAATCGTATTATTGATAGAAGCAGATGGCCTTGGTATCTTTTTTTATAGCTAACCAAGTGTTTATAGTAAATCCCAAAATCTTTGCGATTACGTAATTCGTATTTAACGTCTGAAGTAAGATTAAGAATTGTTAGTCAAATCATCGTCTAGATTAATTCACCAAAGTAAACCAAACCTGTACATAACCTAACTAATTTTAAAGTTGTAGAAACAATGAAAAATAAAGTAACTAGGTCGACTTTTGATAATAAACATTATGAATTGAATATAAAAATTTATTTTTGAAGCATAATACTGCATGAAATTCAATTATGCTTCGTCAAGGTATTGGTATCTCCTTAGTTTGTAAATCTGTATTAAAATATTTATCGTAATAGTTTTTAGAAAAGCTAGATTAAACTGTTTTTAGTTATTTAGAATAATATTAATTTTTTTTTGAATTTTTATAAAGCTTGCTAAAATAGTGAATTTCAACTAGCAAGATTTATTTTAACTATCGAGATGTCTATAAGAAAGCTAATTTCTATTGAAATATTTATGTGGATCATATGTCCTTAATTACTAATTTTTTGCTCTAGTTGTCGAGATGCCGGGGAAACCTTTAAACTCGCAATCACAACAACTTGTGATTAGATTAATAGATTACTTAATACAGGTACTGGTGTTTATGAGGTTAGTAAAGTAACTGCAGATTTAATATTGTGTATACAAAAATTGCTTTTAGAGAGTCGCTGAAGCTTTAAGTATCTGTAAAATTATCGTTTTCGGTTTTAATCCAGTGTTGTCAATTATTATGAAGAAAATATGTATTGTATTAAATTTTTATATGAATACTCATGAACAAAGTTACAAAAATACATAGTGTATTTGTTTAACACCAATTTCTAACAATCTCCAGAGGGCAATAAGTAATATGTAATGTTTACAGGTACTGAGGCAGTGTAAGCTGACTTACAACAGTCTTGTGTAGACGGGTTCCATTGAACTCTCTTCATAATAAGATACATTCTTATCTAAAACAGGAATAGTAAGGATTTTTGTTAATATTGACTATACTAACAGATTTATTCAAAACATGTCGGTAGGTCAGATTGTTTGAATTTTTTCAGCCTTCTCGGTTTTTCATCTTCTAGTACGGACTTGTACATTAGGATGAGCACTTAGTTTGTCTTTATAATTTTTTGCAAAGTTTTGGATTTCACTTTTCACGGTTTGAATGCATCAGGCAACTTTATAAATCAGGAGTTTGTTAGTAACTAACAGCTTCTTCCTATTCGCCAGTATAATTTCCTCAATTTAAGACCTAGTTGTTTACGCTTACTGAAGATGTGTTTCCATGTCAGCCTGCGGCCCAAATGAAGTCCAAGGTATTTGATGAAGTCAGCGTGCTTAATCTGATCACCATTAAGAGTTACTGTTGGACAGTTTTTCCGTTTCATCGTAAAAGTTACATGCCGGGATTTAGCTTCATCTATTTGTATTCTCCATAGTTTGAGCCATTGCTGGATTTTGTTTAGGTGTGCTTGTAGATATACAGACGCTTCTTCTGGTCGAATATGTGATGCTAATACTGCTATGTCATCAACAAAGGTAGCCGTCGTGGTTCGCCTCGACGTTGGCTGTGTACAGCAGATAGAGTAAGAGGCTTAGAACACTGCCTTGCGGGATTCCAGAGTGTATCGGATGGAGTCCAGTCTTTATATTTTAGGAAGAAGGTTCCATCAGTCAACTTATAGGGAGAAGACTAATAGGTCTGTAGGACGCGACTTAGGATTTACCTGGTTTGGTTTGAGAAGCATTACTATCTGAGCCGTTTTCCATATACTAGGTATGTACCCTATTCTTAAGATGGCACTGCAGATTTGTGCAATACAACGAATTGCTTTTTTTAGCCAGTTGATTTACTAGTACACCAGTTATGATGTCATATTCTAGAGCTTCTTGGGATTGGTTTTATTTATTACTTCATGTATTTCATCAATTGTAAACAGTTTCAGCGGTAGTTGCATTTGAAAAGGAAATTCGAGAAGATTAAGAATATCTCTATCTTTTTCAGGACTTAGAGTGGGATGAGGCTTGAAGACATTTGCTACATGTTTCGCAAAAGCATTAGCTTTGTCAGTATCGCTACGAGCCCAAGAACCATCTTAAATTTTGATTGGAGGTATGTGTTGTGTTGGTCTCCATAATGAGAAATCATTGAATAATGGCTGATAGATTTTATAAGTGTTCCTGGATGCTATCGTTTTTGTGTTGTAGTAGGAGATGTTTGAGTTAGTTGGTTGCTTTGTTTAGTGCTTTCTTATCTGCATCATATCTGGTGAGTTTCCAGTGAGCTCGCAGTCGTCTTTTTTCTTTTATTTTTTCTTTTATTAAGATAGGACAGTTTGCGCTTGCAGTAGGTTTTGTTGGAACAGCTGTATTAGTCCTGTATATTTAGTCGCTGTACGTTCAATGTCATACCCAGTTTTGAGCGGTATTTGATAATTTACGAGGTAGTCAAGCCTGAGTCGAAAGTACTCCTAATCAGTATTTTTATTGTATAAGGTAGGACGCTCGGTTATGTTTATTATGTCTGAGTATAAGGTGATTGAGATGGCTGAATGATCAGCAGCTAGCTCGAGACAAGATTTTATTTCACATTGTCGGGTGTTAAAACCTTTAAGAATACCAAAATCAATTAAATCAGGAAGCTTCCTGTGATTGGTTGGCCAATAAGTTGGCTCACCAGTAGATATATAATTTAGGTTATTTTCTTTTATGGAAGCTAGTGGTCTTCGCCCATCAGGTCTAGTAATACGTGAGCCCCAGTGCTCATGTTTAGCATTGAAGTCACCAGCTAGCAGGAATTTGTTGCCTAAGGTTTTGAAAAAGTGTGTGTAGTCTCCTTTACTGATTATATGTTCACTATTATATGGTTATAGGTGGTCTATAGATAACTGAAGCCGCAGAAAGAGCTGCCTTATTTTCTATTAGTACAGTGATGGCTAGGATATTATTCTGGTGATGTTTTTCCATTTCATGTACCTAATGTCACTCCGTATAATTAGAGCTGTTCCACCGTGCGTGGTGCCATCCGGATGATTAGCGTGGTATGCATTATATTTAGGAATTTTTAAGGAGCTTAGGTTAGTGAAGTGAGATTCAGATGTAAGCAGTATATTAATATTATTGTTTTCAAGGAACATTTTTACTTCTTGGGCATGCTTTAGACCATTAGCGTTCCATTCATCAATTTTAAGTTTGTGCGCCATCATGGGAAGTTTTGTAATCAGGGTAGTGAGAAGATTCATGATGGTCCCCATTTTAGTAACAAGAGTTTTCATTATGTTGCTTAATTCTGCTATGGCATGAGTTTGTTGTTGTATTTGTAGCATTTGGCTTCGTTTGTGTGATGGACATACGAAATTCCCGGCAATACTTCAGCTTGGGCGTAGGATTTATGCCTGGATGTTTGGATATTACTTCTAAACCTCGGGTAGAGTGTTTCCTGTAGCTGCTTGTATATGATGCAACCTCTGTAATTTTCAGGGTGATATTCCTTGCAGTTAATACAAACTACCTTGTCATCTTTTGTTTTGAGCGGACACTCAATAGTTTTGTGGAATAGTGTGCATTTATCACATCGTGGAGTATGTTGGCAATAGTTTTTTGTATGGCTAAAGCGTTGGCAATTTGTGCATTGTGGTATTGTCCTCTTAGCATGGGGAGGTTCAATTACTACGCTACTGTGCATTAATAGCTTGGTGTTGTAAATTTTCTTGCTGTTTTAGTTCAATAATGAACATTTGGAATGGGTTTTTGGTTTTACTGTTTTCGATGTTCCATACATTTGATACGTTATGTCCCAGTTGTTTTAAACTTCTTTTAATTTCAGTAGCGTCTGTAGAATAATGTAAGTTCTTTATTACTACTTTAAAATTTTTTTCGTGTTTAGGCTTATTACGTGTGAAATTGTGTGTGTTTTTTAGCCTGTTTAAATTGTATTGTCTGTTTGTCTGGTTTTCAGGTTGTGAGTAGGAAAATGCAGGAAATGGTGTCGCTTGCTTAGAAATTGCATACATTTATTGTGACATATTTAACATGGGTTGCTGTGCAGGTTGTTGTTGACTCACTTGAGGTGGGTAGTAGAAATTGTTGAGTTGACTGATCGACATTTTGCGTTTATAAATAAAATACACACTTACAAACAAAGGTTTGTGTAATATCAGTGTCCTCAGGGTCAGAGATTGTTGTTCGTATCACTTCAAGTCGCGTGTCCTTATGCTCCGAAAGAAACTTATAATAATATTAAAAATTGTCCTTTCAATGTAAAAAAATATGCACTGTGATAAATAAATGTTCATGAAGATAGTTCTGTCAT
Organism: Vesta saturnalis; assembly: GCA_036346205.1. Lineage (NCBI taxonomy): Eukaryota > Metazoa > Arthropoda > Insecta > Coleoptera > Lampyridae > Vesta > Vesta saturnalis. Next base: position 850,249 of record JARFJB010001721.1, read on the forward strand.
ATTGACAAATTTTCACTTAAATGGATTACTAAAGGTGAATCTCCTACCATCAATTGTTTCTCTCTTTCGTACCAAGTTCTAATCAAATCTTCTGTATGTCGAATACATTCCCTCCATCTTTCAAGAGTACACATTGTTAAATCTTCAGACCACATTGCCAATACTTTGTCGTTCACATAACCGCCACGGCCAATATGTGCGTTATAGTATCTTGTACATTGAGCTCATATAAGTTCGATGGCATTTAAATCGCAGTGATACGGTGGAAGACGCAGAACTTCATGACCATGCTGTCGTATCAATTCATCGATAACGTACTCTTTTTCTGTTTTATTCTGTTTATCCAATTGTAGTAGTTCGCATTTTGAAAGGCAGTTGGAAAATATTACATTATTTTCATGTAACCATATCGTCCTTTTTCCAAGTTGATGTCGATACCAAAATGCATTATCTAAGACAATTAGAGATGGTTCTTCTAAATTAGGAATCAACTTTTCTTGAACCCATTTTGTAATATCTCCCTATTCATTTCATCGTGGTAATCGCTCATCGCAGATTTGGATGGAAAAAATAAGCTCGCCTCGGGAATAAAACCATTGCTGTTTCAGCCATGTACAACAATAAATCTTTTACCATCGTAATTTTCTTTTCGAACACTTCGGACATCACTATCTTGCCAAGATCGGGTTTTGCTACTTTTATCAAATATCCATGTTTCGTCAAGGAAAACAACCTGTCGATGAACAGACTCGCTGTTAATATTTGCCATACAATTTCTTGAAAATGCAGTTCTCATACAACAGATATTCAACTTTTCAATTAGAGCTCTACGGTTGTCGTCTTTTTTAAAATTAAATCCAATATCTTTCAGCACTATATTCAATGATGTATAACTAATTTCGATGTAATTTTTAGCGGCTAACCCTGATTTCAAAGACGTTATAGTGACATGTTCGCCTATGTCTAATAAGTATAAATTATACTATTGCTGCACTTTTAAAGTATGCATTACCTTCGTTATACATGTCGTATAAGGTATTTATAATAGCGATTTTAGTGTTTTTGGATAAATCTTTGGTCGTCGGTGTGTTTCGTGGTCTTTTTTTCCGGGCGATAACGATACTGCTTTATCGTGCAAACGGTATTTTTACAGATACCTAAAGCTTCAGCGACTCTCTGAAAGTAATTTTTTATAGACAATATTAAATCCGCAGTTACCTTACTAACCACATAAACCGAAGTAATTGGAGTTAATGGGCCTTGGTTTGCTTTTTCTCAATTAAAGTAATCTATTAATTTAAACACAAGTTCTTGTGATTGCGAGTTTAAACGTTTCCCCGGTATCTCGACAACTAGAGAAAAAAATGAGTAATTAAGGGCGTAGGATCCACATAAATATTTCAATAGAAATTAGCTTTCTTATAGACATCTCGTTAGTTAAAATAAATCTCGCTAGTTCAAATTCACTATTTTGGTAAGCTTTATCAGCTCATTCAAAAAGAATTAATGATATTGTTCTAAATAACTAAAAACAGTTTAATCCAACTTTTTTCTTTAATAAAACTATTACCATACATATTTTAATACAGATTTACAAAATAAGGCAACATACGATAGAAAAGATTCAACAGGATCTTGCTTGAAAATGTGCACTCTTTCGCTACACTTCGGACATCGCTCATTCAGTTGTCGATGTATTGGATACAAACAGAGCAACAGCAATAAACATTCGGGCCCATGCATAGATTGGGCTCATGCAGAAATCGATCATTCGCCCCCTCACATATTCCATGCATGTATTCCAAATCGTAAAAGATAAACATAGATGCTTTACAATCACCGGTGTCACCTCGAGGCTTGTTAATGGACATATAGCAAAGATGCCCAATTGCTTTTTGGCTCTTGTACGTGAAGCAGTAGCTGTAACCGCATCTATTTACTTCAAGCCCTTTACATCAGTGGTTTTGAGACGCTTTTACGTAATTTTTCACATAGTTCTTTGTGATTTTTAAGGTATTCTGGATCGCAAAAATCCATCTTGCAATCACTGCAAACAATTTTTGAATTTTGAATGGGGTAAGGCGGCTTTTGATGGCAGCAAGGACGCTAATCAAACATTTAGCATGGTCTTTTTTGTCATTATAACGTTTTCTACACTGTTCGCAGTAATAACTACAAGTAAACGCTGAAGTTGAGCTGATAACCACGTTACAGTGCTCGTCTTCGAGTATTAAATTTAAAACTACTCTACACGGTTCCCTAGGACCATCAAAGTAAACCGAATCACTTATTCGCGAATTCTAAACTACAATGGTATATGAAGTTAAATGATTTTGAAATGATTGAATATGCTCGTAACTACTACCCTGACTAAAATCTGCACCACTGTTTTGGCAAAGCTGCATAGCTTGCTCTTGAAGTAAGAGATAACCCATTTTCATGTTATGACGCATTGTATCGTTAGCTCTAAACGCTATTGCTAAGATTAGGGTATGAGCTAAACAATTGTTTTCATTCATTGCTGCCGGTACAAGAATAATTCCGTGTTCTTTAGCCTTAGAAAAGTCTTCAAATTTTAAACCTGCCAGGTTTTTGCCTTCATAGCCAACAAGTACCGGCATTACATCCGCGTTTAAAACTTACAAATCACTTGAGAAAAATCTGGCATTGTTCTGCATTATCTTTTCCAGTAGCGACATTATCACCATCACCGACAACTGGTCAACTCTTCTAAATGACACGCTAATTGGTTTATCTGAAAAATTTGGGTTCCTTAATGTGATACCGATACGATATGACGGAACTGCATCCTTCACAATATATGTATACAGTTCCTAGAATGCACTCTGCAAAAAGTGTGTGTTAAATAAATAAATAGCATTTAGGAAATGGTATATTTTTACCTGCAACCAGGTTAAGAGATTATCCTTGCATCTCGTCATTAACGGTAAATCTCAGCGAGTGTTTAATTTTCTTACAAATTTACGGTTTGATTCCCCTATTATATTTATAAGATTAAATCATTACCACAATTTTGATCACGTGGTATACATGAGATTGACCTCTGATATGCCTTTTAGCTCGTGGTTAATAAGGCCAGCTTTAAAATTTCCTCATGACTGCGATGATAAGTAATGCTCATTCAAAAACGAAATAAATTAGAAAATAAATAGGTTTATATCTTACGGTTGTTATCATTAAAATCCAGCCAGATTACATGCAAAGCATGTTGTAAAGTCCTAAACTAATCTCAGGTAACTACTTGAGCTGAGCATTTAATATGTATAATTGAAGGTGACTTTGCAGAAATCGTTTTATAAAATTTCCAAACACATACATTTAAATCATTGTCCATCAAACTAGCATCATGGTAATTTACTACTAATTTATATGTATAATGTTGAAGGTGCTCTTCAGGCGAAATCGTTTATAAATATAGTTGTCAAGTCATATTACACTTAAATCTGCATACATACAATATTATTACGCCTAATCAATCTGGCTATCGTAGTGCATTTAGCTGTAATTCCACACTAACATTGATTGTAGATGATATTTTAAACCTCTGGGATAATAAGACAATAACGGTATTGGTTTTGTTAGATTTTACAAAAGCGTTTGACACAGTTTCGCATAGCATGTTACGGGCAATATTACAACATATTGGCTTTAGTGATTCTGCTTGTTTAATGATAAAGAATTACTTGTTGCTGAGATTTCAAGCTGTGCGCTATGATGGTAATCTATCAACGTTTAAGGAAGTAATTGCTGGTGTCTCACGAGGTTCCATTTTGGGACCTCTTCGCTTTCAATATATATATATATATATATATATATATATATATATATATATATATTTGTGAAAAAGTTATTCACTGTTCATCTCATTTTTATGCATTGATACACAGTTATACCTGTAGTTTAAATTCTCTGAACTTCAAACCCCAATTAGTATACTAAATTTAGACATTGACATCTTATGTGATTTATCTTTTAGCCATGGCCTTACCAAGACATCCTTAATTATTTTTGATCCTATGAAGTTACGAAATGATTCTGTAATAATATACACTTAACAGTAATGATGAAGTAAAAAACCTTGGGTTAATTATGGACTTACAAATTATCAATCTAAAGCTCCTATACCCTCATAGACACTTACTAACCTGAACAGAAAAGGCTCTTAGTTTTACTTATTTAAATTCTCTGAACTTAAAGCTTTATGACTTCTTAATAGTTATGACAGTAAAGGATTTGAAAATGATTTTACCTTGGCTTACAGTCTTCATATATCGTATTAGACGATTCAAAAAAGCTTCCCATAAACTATGTCACATTAAATGGCTAAATATGGAAAATAGAAGGCTTTTACATACTGTGTGTTTCATTAATAAAATCATTCTCTTTAGAGCTCCATCGAAATTACATTTCGAACAAGTGTGCATAATTTCAATTTAAGATTTAAAGGCCTTATTAATCCACCTGTTCATCGCACCTTATTTTATGTTCTTTTCATTTTATGTTGCCAATCTGTATAATTCAATTCCTCTTTTCAGAAAATAACTGGGTCTGGTAGCATTTAAAACGGTTATTTCGTTATTTGTTTGACAAACAATGTTTAAATTGATTTATTTGTATGGATTTGTTTACCTTGGAATATGTGATATATCTATATTTGCATAATTTGTTTTAAGTGAAGGGTTAAGTGCTAGAGCGGAAAATTGACAGGATTGTCAATATTTCCGAACTTCCCCTTGTGGTTCGAAATGTACTTACACTTTTGAATAAAGACATTTATTATTATTCCTATTATTATTACTATTATTGTTATTATTATTATTATTATTATTATTATGTTTTTCAAGATTGAATTGCATCTTGATTGTTTACTGTTGATGTTTCATAGTCAACCCAGAGCACGTGTTTATAAGGATTTTAACAAAATTTACTAATTGCAAATACAAGGAATCGAAGTTTACAATTGAAATTAAAGTATACCGAGCGGACCATTTTCATGTTCTGCAGTCAAGTGAAAGCTCCACCTTATCTAATATTTACGAAATATTTTGCGAAAGTTACGCCACTGATATGCCTAATGTATCGTATAAAGTCATTAATAAGAGTACAAATTTATATTCGTTTAAAGAATCCTTTTTGGACAAAAAAATTTGAGAAGGTAACAATATTGTGCGTACTTTGGTTGTCCGCACGGCTACGGTCTTTACCATTTGCTTCCGAATGCCACTTGTTTAGTATAGAGCGCCACTGGGTTGACGCGCACGTCAAATCTGTATTTACGTAAATGGAAAATTTAATAGAATACATGAAGGTCAGTAATGGTAAAATATCAAATATTTTGCGTTAATGCCCAGTTAGGTTACATGGTTAAATGGTACATGTAGCAAAAGCGTTTTGAATTAAATTTGTGTGTCACGGAGGTGACCCGTATTTGAGGTGTTGTGATAAATTATTTCGGGTTTGAAATTAGTATGAAAATTATCATCATAGAGTAATTAATGTTTTGACAAAAGAGTTCACGCTAAATGTTTATACCGATTCCCTGTCTGTCATCAAAACCCATCATGTTCTATTGTAAATCCTAAAATGGTTTGCAGTGTGTCATAGAGATTTTTAGGGCCGGAGGTGTATAGAGAGTCTCAAAAACAGTGGGTTATGTGAAAAACCGAATAGATCCTTGAAATGTCTTAAAACCTTCGAGGTAAAGGGTAAGCATACGTGTGGTTTTTGCATGAGCCGAATTTGTGTGTAACTGTCAATGTTTGCCCGTGCTGTATAAAATATATGGATGATTTTGATCAAATGTATAAAGTGCGGAGCAAGAGAGTATATATATATATATATATATATATATATATATATATATATATATATATTCGAAGAAAATCCTCTCGATTCATTTCTTACGTATGTCGCTGACAAGTCGCGAAAATTTAGGATAACATGTATTGCCCATAATATGGCGGGATATTACGAATGCTTTGTATAGCGGCCTATGTTTACGAATATTTTTCAACAAAGACCTAAAGCCATCTCCAGCGGTCGTAAATATATTTACATTCAAGGTAGCGATATCAAATTCATGGATCCAGTTCATACCACTTCCAAAAAACGTTCTCCCACGAACGACGGGGCCGCGATGAGGGGTTAACACCCTACAACAAGTTTCTAAATTGTCTCTGCGCAGTTGATGGCAAATATGTCAGGATAAGACCTCCTCCAGGCAGCGGAGGAGGTACTACAATTACAAACAATTTCATAGTATTGTATTAATGACGATTACATATAGTAATTAAGAATTTATATTGTATGACGTGGGTACAAACGGACAAATATCAGACGGAGGTGTTGTGAACAAGACACCCATTTACAAGGCATTAGTGAAAGGAAAACTAAAATTACCAACAGTTAGTCAGCGTAATAGTCTACCTTATGTCTTCCTTCGCACTTAGAAAAGATTTTTTAAAACCTTACAGTGAGAAAGAAATGAATACTGAACGTTCCAACTTCACAAACGTTTAATCAGAGCAAGACGAATAATAGAAAATGTATTCGGAATATTGGCAAGTCGATTTCGTATCTGTCATACCGAAATAGGAATATCGGTAGAAAATATAGAAACTGTAGTAATGGCTACATGTACATTGCATAAAAATTTGCAAAACACTAATACAAACAATTATATAGAGTTATCGGGGGATGAAGAAGTTATTTCGGCAGATCGTAATATACTGACATCATTACAAAGAGGTCATGGAAGTAGACGTTTTCGTGAAGATGCAAAATAAATGCGTGAATTATTTCTTGAATATTTTAAACATAACCAAGAAAATGAGGATTTTCTTTGTTACATAAAATATAAAATTAAGAATTAGGTTATTTAACAGATAAAGACTTACTTCATCGTTTTCGCTGTTACTTTCCACATGATGCAGATTAGTCTTGCTCTTTCTCGGTATTTCATGGTCGTATAGGAAGCCCGAAGATGGAAATACCACAGCGACGTTTCATAAACTTCTCCAGTCGAGTCACTTCCTTTAGTTTCTTTTATTTTGTTCAGTTCTTTACGGTACGAATTACGCATATTGTTAATTTTTTTCACCACCGTATCTTTTGTTGCTCCCAGGTTTACTGTCTTTAATTTTCTGACCAACTTATTGTAGTAACTTCATAGGTTTGTTTAAATACTGCTTACCTTATATCGTACAATAGCGCAGCGATCTATATAGCTTAATAAATTCTGTAATAAATTACAGACTACGTTCACATATCGGCCATTTTTTACAAATCGAAATAATTGTGTATTTTCTTGTATAAACAAAACTACGGAATATACACTCCACGAAATGTTCACTAACTGAACAGCTCAATTGCGTCATTCGACTAACTCGACCTGTACCTACTTCCCACAAATACACGTTCCGACTTGTACAGTCCGCGCGGCCAAAGAATGCCTCGTGTCGCGCATGGATGATCGTGCATTCGGCCGCACTCGTTAACGCAATAGCGACTGAAAGCATTACCAGTGGCGTCGGTGTCGGGTTTTCAATTATTCGTCACCAAACCACAAGAAATTTTAAAATATTTTATTTATTTGAATTAAATATAAACAGCAATAGTTTAAACATTTATAAAATAAAAAAATAACCATGTTGACAAGTAATAAATTTTATATTTGAATTACAAATGAACACAACAGTTTAATCGTTTATGAAAATCAAAAAAGTTCGATTTTTAATTATAGAAACAGAATAGGCTGTATTTTAAGAGTATTATTCAGGATTTAAAAAAATTATGATATTTCTTAGGTACTTAATCAATTTTTATATTTCCATACACTTAAACTCAAACGGCGATAATTACCTACTATAATAATATTAAATACTACTAATATTTGCTAATCTGTTGTTAACGATTCTAAGGAATGTCAACTATTAGTGATTCATACAGTTTAATGACGAATTTAAGCAAATGCCATTAGCATTACATAGCGCGCAAAACTAGCTTATTTATTTTACTCATGGTATTGTGAAAGTATTTGATATCGTGGTATACATTATATTGTCTAATAAACTTATGAGTATTATGAGCTTTAAATATCTACTATAGGGCACAAAATGGTTCACTGTCGTTTTACGATTGCAATAATTGTAATAAAGTTCATGAGATTAACAGTCTATATAAATTAATAACAAATCGAAATAATTAATTGTTATTTTACATGTATAATAAACGGAACGCGCTTTTGGTGGCACGCCACTGACATGTCCTAACTAAGAGACTTGAAGTTGGTCGAATTGCGCATCCAACGTTCAGGACTGTCCTTTGCCGCACGTGACTGTAAGCAAAACCTTAAGGCAAAATTTCAAGCGCTGGCAGTCTTTCGGGAAGCCGGGAGTTCAGGCCGGGCCTTGGGCCAATATAACCATAGACGATGCGGTTTGCCGTCCGGTCTGTCGATCGGAAAGCAGGCCTTCCGGTTGTATGGGTCTTGTATGGTGCCTTTAAGGATTGGGGTTTTTCAGGTGTATATATATATATATATATATATATATATATATATAATATATTTTGAATTCATTCGCGAATTCATCACTTTGGATTACGTTTACTTCATGCTAAAAGTCTCACTGAGTATGCAATATTTTCATTTGAGGAAGTATGCAGGAAATAAGCGATTACAAAGTGTTCTTTTCATATGCTTCTTAGGAATTTGTTTTAGCATAAGTTACAAATTCCTATGAATGTAAGCAATAGCGCCAGTAATTAGTAAAAGCTTCCGGAAGAGCTTTTTAATTAACTGTAGAACTAAGATCATAGTATTTATGGATGATTTTATAAAACATGTTTTAACGAATTTAATATTAACCCTAATTTGTGCAAAAGTTTTATGTAAGTTATTGTTAGAAAGCTTATTCGCAAATCAGCAGAGATAACCTAGAAAGCTCTCGATCCTAGCGATATCAATGCAATAATCCAATTTTTATCGCCCAGTTCTGATATCGCAAGTTGTAATTTGAAATGTTAAAATAAACTACTGCATATAACTATTAATTTTGTAAAGTGCACACCAAGTATTGGAATTAAGTATTATTTTAACAGATAACGTCTACATATGGTGTTAAATTTATTGTCATAGAAATAATTTTAATGCATCATAAAAGACTAGAAATTATAGTAAGATTAAGTTTGTTTAGATAAAAGTACATTTTTAATCCTGGAGTCATCATTAAGTATTTATAAATTAAACCTTTCTTTATACAAAGTTATGGGCAATGCTAAAAATTTTACAACCGATTCTTTACTTCATCATAAAGGAGTATAACTCTTATTGGTTCCAAGAAAATTAGTACTCGAAAAAATCAAATAACTACAAATCAAAAAAGTCGAGACACAGTAATAACCTACTATGTAAATGCAACAATACAGGGTTGGGGCTGGTCGATACGGCCATGCTCAGAGCCAAAGCTGTTAGCGACTACTACTCACTTGTTCTTAGATCATTGCGGCGTGAAGTTCGATTAAAAAGTCGCGGCGAAATAGTACGTTACTTTCGCGTTGCGATTTATTAAGTGCGCGCGAAATTAATTTTAATTTTTGAAATTGGTTTTGAGAAATTTTATATAAGGTAGGATTTTATTCATAATAAGTTAAAATATTTATGCATGTAATAAAACTTTTTTGCTGTACAGTAATTTTTACGCATAATAAAATGGATTGCAGGAATTCACTTAGCTTTATTTTTCTAGCAAAACAGAATCGTAATGTTTGACTACATAACTACAATACTACTTTTGATACCAAAAATTTCATTACTGTGATAAGAACGCGAGATAGGAATTCTAATTGGCACTAAATTATTACGGTAATCCTAAATATTCTATAGCGCAAGAAAATTTATTATAAAATATGTTTATTAAATGTTAGAAAATTTGGATGTTTCCACGTACGACAAGGGTTGTTTCAATATACATTGAAGAGTTAGTGGCAAAACCAATTTTGGATATTATTTAAAATCCTTCAATTAAAAGTTTCTTGTTTCTAGTACATGTTGCTTAATTGAGACATGTCAAAATTAATTTAACGTTAACTTTGTTCCACCTCTGTTATAGGGGCGGTTAATATGTCATTGGGGTTATGGTTACGTAATTAATTTTCTATAAGATTCTTATACAAACTGACACAGTTGAAAATGATAGTTTCAGAAAGTTACTTGAAATTTGAAAAACTTCAATATGACGCGATGGGACTGGAAGTCTCTGGTTTGCGTTTACTTTGAATACTCAATAAATTTTACTAACACCTCAATAGTTGTATTTCACAATTTCTGCGTTGCGGTGTTTGGTTATCCGTTAAAGAAAAAGAATAAATCGAAATGAAAATGTTATCCGTGTAACCATAACGGGGGTTATAGAAATGAAAGTTCCCTGGAGAATTGTTATATAGCCGCGTTGAGAATTTTTTAACGTTTAATCTTGTTGCCAAAAGTAAAAATTGAATTCTGTCCAATTTACTTATGTTGTACAAAATCCTCATATATTTTCTAGTAAAGGGTTAAGTTCTAAATTAAATTAAATGATTTCTTGAATTCTTTTTTACAATTCCATACGTTTATCTAGGCTTAGAAAGTTTTAATGTTCGAAGAAGAACCTGTTTCATTTTCGTATTGTGATGTTTAGATATAAATTGTAATTTGATGATGTGTTGAAATTGTTTAGATTGTTTATGCGCTTATGGAATGTATAATGTTATGTGACAGAAAGCGTTATAGAACCACCGCCGCCGCCGTGGCTTTTAACACCCGCATGAAAATCTTATTTAATGCACCCCTTAGAGTTTAATGCAAATTTACCTTAATTGGTTAATTAAGTTTGAATTAAAAAAGTCAAATGTACTTTGCATATATTTTTTTATAGTTATTCTTCTAACCCAATTTTCCAATAAGCACAATTTATATTAAAAAATGTTTTTTCTGAAAATATTTTTTTTAACTAAATATTTGTAAACCAGCTGATATTTTTATTTGTCCAAAATGGATTTGAAAACCCAAAGGGTGTAAGGCAACCATTAATACAACCCAAGAAAATAATGTATGTAAGGTAGACTGCTACACTAGGCCGTGTTCATATTAAACTAAATAGTGAAGTGCAATTAATGCAAAAATATTAAGATATATAATTTTTTCTACAAGCGTGCGCGATTTATCGCATGCATCTTGGCCCTCCAAAGACCTATTTTTCCGCACTCAACGGAAAGGTAAACATTTGATAATGCTAACGCTAACATACACTTTATTTTTACTTTTTCTTTATTTTTACTTATTGGGGTGCTTATAATAATTCTGAACCACCATTTTTCTATTTCTTTGTAAAATAACATTTTGGAGATTTTATATACAACACTCTCTATATCAAGAGTGGCCAACTTTTGTGTACGTACGATCTTCCTGTAACATCTAGACATTGAACATAATCAAACTTGCGTTAATAGTGACCACGGAGTACTAAACCAACGTATTTTATTAATAATATTTATTATTTGAAAAATAGCAACAGAAAAAATACTGATAAATTTTATTTTACTATTGATAAATGTGCGCCTAGGTGGTGTACATTCAGTATTCAGTATGTGAATCAGTAAGTACGGTAGGATATTTGGCCTTAATGAAAACATATCTTTCACTTTTTAAAAAACGCGAAATTGGACATCAAAGTTTTCAACCACCTTTTTAATTCCTGCAAAGCATTTTTCAATGTGTTAATTACAAGCTTGCTGTTTTTTATAGGAAATCCAACATATTTGAAAAGTGTTTTGTTGAAGAGTTTTGATTACCAAAACAAATCGTGTTTCGTACTCATCAATGCTACTGCTCATTTCCATTATTGTCTTATTTTTTCCTTGCAACCAAAAATTTATATAACAAATTATTTTATTCAACCATGAGGAGCATCCTGTAAAAGTATTTTTGTACATACAGGATGGCCCATTTTGGAGAACTACACTAAACTTGTGTTTTATTTAATGGAACACCCTATATATTTTTATGTATTTGAATTCTCTGTTAGATGCTGAGCAAAATAATATAAGGTACTATGGGTCTACGACGAACGGTTTCTAAGTTATTGACATCTCTATGTAAAAAATTAGGCAATTACGAAGGCTCCTGTTCCGATATCTTGAAAGATATCGGAGTAAAATTTTGGGATTTTTTTTCCAATGTATCTAGTTTTTACTTACATTCAGATTGCAGATTCTTTTACCTACATATACAGGGTCGTCCATTTTGCTCAATGTTATTTTTCTCATTTGTTTAAAGGACACACCCTGTATTTTAGTACAGAAGTGAATAGCATTTTTACGAGGTTTAAATAGATACTCACTTTGTCCCACCTATTGCTAAGTGTTTTTGAATTATTTAGTTAAAAAGTTGAAAATTGTAAAATTTTGTAACTTTTTTTTAATTTGTGACAATAGGGCGTATAAAATAAAATAAGACATTGTCATAAAATAAGACATTGTCATATTTCACAGAAAAATGAAAATGAAACAATGCTCACTGCAATAAAACTGTCATAATTAAACGAAAAACAAAAATGAAACAATGCTAACTGCATAAAACTGTGAAGCTATAGGTTTTGTGACACAATACAGCATTTTGGACTATAAAAGAGCAACGCTTAATAATTATTTTACTCGTAGAACAGTATAACTATAAACTATAAAATGGAATTAAGAAACAGAATGAATTACAAATTTTATTCTTCTATAATAATTTTGAAAAATGCGACACGATCTGCGAAATATTGTGGTCGTGGGCGTAACTGGCAGTAAAACGAAATATTAGATAGAATTAGCTTTTTGCATGACTAACTAGCGGTCGGGGTGGGTAAGTTGATTTCGCGCACAATAGGATAGTTTACCATACCAAGTCAAAATAGGGTGTGAAATCGTCATAAAACCGGAAACTGGCGCCAAAGTATTTCAAATGTCAAAATAGGGGATGAAACGCTCGCTCAAAACACTCAAATAACTTGCTTACCTATACGTAATCTCCGCAGGCGGCTCAAGGGCCAGCAGATCTTTCGCCAATCTGAAAGGTTTTAAAAGAAATATTTGCACGCTTAACTAAAATAATAGCGTGCCGCAAAATCAATCACTAATCTGTTAAAAAAACAATAATCTATTGCTGCGTTACGTTGCAAAAGAAATTCTATACTTAAAGCAATTTCACTTCAACAAAAATTAAAGAATAAACGTTTTAAATTCTACACACAATCGTTTAAAATTTGCATTTCTCAAAATGCGTGTCATCAGATGCTGTGTAATAATAGTTTCCCATTAAAAAAAAGTCCAATATACCTAAATATATGTAGGTTACCTGTTACTGGTGAAGAGAGCTATCTCACGATGACCTCTATTAAAATTTACTACAAAACTGATTTAAACGTCCAAAAGAATAAATGGTTATTTTTCGACAAATAAATAATTAAATTGCGTGCCCAAAACGTAGTCATCACACAAAATTTCGATGTAAATTCGTCAGTTTAAAACAAGATTAAAAAAAAACCTTAAATTTAGAAAATACGAATGGATACGTCTATATTGAAATTTAAACGGTAAAAATATAGAAAAGTTAATCTTAAAAAAACAAACGTATTCAACCGTTTACACAAACACATAAAAAAATAATATTAATAACACACCATAAATTTATTAGTATTCGTCATATTTAAATGGAGATGCCCTTTTGTTATACATAATCTGGAATGGACGCAGAGGGTAACCTCGACGATACGGTTGATGCTGGGACGACGCTTGCAATTCCCAATATCTTACAGCTGGCGACTGCTTCCTTTTTCAGCTTACGCTTTGGTTCTAATCTCAATTGATCGTGTACACGCTAATATTTATATTAACCCGATATTCGTTCACTTAATTTTATTCTCAGTAACTATACACCATAAGCTAGATGATTTACAGCGCGTTACTTATTATCTTTACACTAATAATGTACAAGTTCTGAATAATTCTTAATATTTTAAATACGAAAAAGCTCTATTTATTTACAGCAGGTTATCTGATTTTCCGTGCTGTGAACTTAATGTTTGTAACCTTGAAATCAACGTTGTATGTTTCCTTTCCGCCAAATAAAAGCAAAACCTTCTCCAGAGAATGACGAGAGCACTTGGTACTTTAAACACCCAACGCCTTTCTGAATCTCGACATATCCCTAAGGACTAACTGCAGGTAACGATAAATTGGTCTCGTGAAAGTTGAACAATTATATGATCCTTATTGGAGTTTGTGAGGGGATGAACACCCTATAACAGTGACAGTTCTTTCAACAGTTCCTTCAACACGGGCCTGATTCAACGTCATCTCGCGGTAAACCTCGCCACCTTAACGGTAAACTGTACGCTTGTAAGCATATACAACCACTGCTACTATGAATAATTTCACTTGTGGCCGCATTGGTTTTTTAACCCCTTCCACTCTAATTAGCCAAAAAACCTAAATTTTCTACCTACGCGCGTTCGCGAATCCAAACTCTAAAATCATTGGGTGAGATTGCACTGTCAGCGAGCCCACTTCTATTCGAAACCTTATCTAAGTAATCTGACGTATGGTTACTTGGAATTTTCAAGCCACGCTAGCCTGTAACGCTACATATATAAAGTCAAATTCTTTGTTTGAAGCCAAACTCTTATCCACAAAACTGGTGTCTATCTGACGGCTAACTAAAACTTTTGCAAAATATGCACTTTACAATGTAATATTCGAATACGTTTTTTAACTTAAATTTTAAATGACGCAATCTCAACGTGATTTAACTAAATTCAACCAATTTAAAATACGAAAACATTTATTTATAGAAAGCTATCCCTATTTACAAAGACACTAACGAATGTTTCCTTTCAAATTAGTAAGAAGGTTTTCCCTAAATATCGATACCAAAAATGTAAATCACATTTTCCTTTTAAGCTTTCATGTTTACTTTGCTTAACAACAAAAGCTCCATTTTTGCTTTAGAAAATAACAAAAAAAATTCATAAACCTTTTAAATAGGTAAACGACAAAAGAAAACGTTACCAATTACGCGAACCTATAATACATTCAAGATGGTAGGTACCAACAAATAATTTATAATTCGAAAATTATCGGTAAATCTTTGATAAATCATGGATGTATGACATAGGCTTTGATGCAAGCACAAATGGTATGGGTAATATTTATATTTGCTTATAATTCTTTGAATTGAACTTCTGCTCAGATCTACTTGTACCACAATCTGACGAACACTTACGTGAGGATTTTCTTCTAAACTTAATAAAGCTGTTAACTCGTTTTCTTCGTTTGTAATTGTACGTTCGTCTATATCTCTTTTTTTGTATTTGACATTTCCTGTGTTCCAATCGTTCTCGAAAAAGTTGAAGCGATTCAGGTCTTGGATGTCTAGCTAAAGGGTACTTTTGTTCATAAACCCTGGATGCCAACAAACAGTTCCTTTCATCTTCTACCAAGGCATGGATCATATAAATCAGCTCATCTTTTGAGAAATTCATCGCACATTGAGTAAACAACCTGTTATAAACGAAGTTACTAAGCAGATAAATGGCTGAAAATTCTTCACGAATTTTTATAATAAGTGACTTTCATTTGTTAAGTTGCTAAGAAACAGAAAGAGATAAGCGAAAACCAAGCTACTATGATTCATTTGTTGTTTAATTCAATTTTAGAGTTTATAGTTATGCACTTCTACGAGTAAATAATTATTAATCGTTGCCCTTTTATAGTCCCTAATGTTGTATTGTGTCATAAAACCTTCACTGCATTATTGCAATTAGCATTGTTTCATTTTTGTTTTTCTGTGAATTATGACCTTGACTTAATTTGTTTTATAGGCCCTATTGTGACAAACTTGAAAAAAGTAACAAAATTTTATAACTTTAAACTTTATTACTAAATAATCCAAAAACACTTAGGAATATGTAGTACAAAGTGAGTCTCTATTGTAAGTTCGTAAAAAATGCTATTCAAATCTGTAATATAGGGTGTGACATTAAAAAAAAATGAGCAAAATAGACCATACTGTATACGTAGAGAAAAAAGTCTGCAATCTGAATACAGAAGTTAAAACTAGTCACACTGGAAAAACAAATCCCAAAATTTTACTCCGCTGTCTTTCAAGATAGCAGAACAGCAGCCTACTTAATTAACTAATTTTTTTACCTAAACATATCAATAACTTAGGAACTGTTAGTCGCAGATCCATAGTACCGTACATCATTTTGCCCAGCATTTAACAGAGAATTCAAACATGGGTATTCCATAAAAAAATACAAGTTTAGTGTAGTGCTCGAAAATGGGCCATCCTGTGCATACAAAAATATTTTTAAAACATGCTCCTCCTTCTTGACTGCAATAATCTGTTATAAGATTTTTTTTTAAATGAACAGTATAGGCGTAATCTTCCACCCCCAAATCGTTGGGACACCCTGTATAGATTTGTCATAAAAATTCTGGTTCATCAAATTTCGATTGTACGAGGTCATTCTTTCATATTGCTTACGATGTTATCAGCTATCATAGTTTCGACTAAGTTTTAAAGCTTTGTCTACATGTGACATTTTTTCGAACACTCACTGGAAATGGACCATATTTCCTTATTACAAATCGTAAAGAAAAGTATCTATTTTCTTTATAACAACCATTTCTTTATAAAGAATTATTAATTATTTATTGGAATAAATATTTAACCTAAAACTATTCACGTTAGAAAAACTTATGCTTTAATGTTTTAACAGTAAATCATTAAATGATAGTGACGATTTTGATAAAACCTCTCCATTTGACGTAGAAAATGATGAACCGCTACATACAGGGGTCAACTGTAATTCAATACGTTCTACGACAACATCTGATGGATTCTGGCATTCACTGTTTGACGATGATGTCTGGTTAAAAATCATTTTCGAAGTCGCCATTTTATTGTTAATGCTTGCTTCTATACAGTGTTTTGCCTACAATAAGCATATAAAAGAAATGTTGAGTTAATTTGATTTATTTGAATTAAGTAGGCTTAGAATGCAGACTCGCGATTTTTTCTTTGACAGATTTGTTTGGCACTTTTTTCTGTTTGTTTTGTGTTATTCGTTATTGTTTTTTAATTGTTTCCTTCGTCTGTTCTGTGTTAATGTCATACAATTAAAACCTTTTTTAAGTTCTAAATAATTTACAATATTTTATTGGTGTGTCTGAAACATTCATTATTCCCTGCGTTCTCGCGCATTAAAATTATTAATTGTTTCATTTTAAAATAATTTATTAATTCGGTCAGCATTACTTGCTAAAACCTCAAATAACTAGAAAACCAGTAATTTTTTGACTTCCAACAAGAGTATCTTTTTTGTGGCAAATTGTTTAAAAAATCCTATTTTTGTCCAAAAAATTAAAAATATCCCCCAAAAAAAAAGTATGGAGGCAAAATAAGTGGCATCCCCCCATTTAGCGACGCTCCTATGCAAAATATTAAAAATTTGTCAACACTATCTTTTATGACCTAATCAAAGGTGTTTGTGGTCTAAATTTCATTTAGGTATCTTGTAGAAACTGTGGATCCCCACAGGTTTATTGTTCATATAAAATGTGAACAATCTTGAGTGATTGATATGTTTTAGACGCAAGCTTACATATCTCCTGTACAACCCAATCATTTTAATTCCTCTCATTTCCGTCATAACGGTCCTTGTCTTGGTGTCAGGAGGGTGACAACCAAAATAGAGTCGGTATCCTCGATATCCTTCACATTTAACTTTCTTAGTTCTCCACTACGATATGCCCCATACAGACCGAAAATTAACGCCAATCATAATAAATGTATGGTCAGGCGCTTTTGTTAAAAAAATTTGCATGTCATCCTGCGATAGAGTTTTTGATTTTATTGCTTCATATTCTTCATTTTGGCGCTTTAAATATAGCTGTAACTTCCTATAAATCGACGTTTTCTTTCATTCTCAACGTACTTTTCAACATGGAATATGTCGACCACAGCGTGGAAGATTCAGTCTTTCAGCCTGTAATCAAATATAAAGATAAAACTTAAAATAAATACATAAATGTATTCAGGAAAACTAACCTTTTCATGAAAAAATGTAAGCATAACTTCTTCGTTGATACCCGTTACATTATTTGAAGTCCTCCAAGAATTGAAAATATTGTAGGTCTTCTCATATTTATCTCGTGATTTCAAGGTTAATAAGCTAGTAACAATTTCAAGCACTAATGCCAATATTTCAGGGTGATTTTCATTATTTATTTCCATTTTCACGCGATAACACTTGCCAAAATTTTTGTTTACCTATTTTTGTTTAGTTTCTGCAGTGATGGAAACGGCAATTTGATTCTCGCGCTTGTCATGTATTTTTTAAATAATTTCTTATAAAATGTAATCCATTTCCATTTAGTGTCCGAAAAAATCTTATGTATTATTCTTAAAGAAAAGTAGGTTCTTCTTTACTCATCGCGTTTCTAATCTCTGCTGCGCCCCGATTAGAAAAATCGTGATTCGTAAAGAAAAACAATACTTTTCTTTACTTATAATACAAATAACTATTATAGTTCAAATATATATTTGTACACAAAATTAAATTATTTCTTTATGCTTATGCACGAAGTAGTTATTAAAATATCTAGTTTAATTCCAATGTATCTTGTCTACATTTACTGTTTTTATTTTTTTATCTAACCAATAAATTGATAAATACAATTTGTCTATATTCTCAAATTCTCATACATATCTATCTGTTTTCCTATAGACAACGTGTTTTACAGCTTTAATAACAAGCTCTATTCCCTACTCAGAATACTCTAACCGAGAACTTTTTGGAGGTTTAATCTCAACTCTTATATTCGATACAGTAAGGATACTAATGTTCACATTTTCTTAGCTGTAGATTAGTCACTTTCACTAAAGTCTTACTCATTCTTCGTATAAAATTTAACATTTTCTACATTTGTAAACGTATAGTCGTTAAATGTGTTATACACTTTGGTAAACGATTCTTCCTCTAATCGTTTACAAGCGCATACAGTGTAACCAGTTCCCTACCTGCCAATACATCAACATCTGGATACAGACCTTTATTTTTAACTGTGAGTGCCCAAATTTTGCATACTTCAGAGTGCAGATCCCTCCACGGATATTGTTTAAAAGGATTTGAGAGACGAATTCTAGCAATGCAACCACCTCTTATACTTTCAGTAAATATTTGTAGTGTTGCTTAGTAGCGAATTTTTCCCTTATACTTCCTTCTTTCGTCTTTTTAAGTCAATTCCATTCATTTCTAAATTATATTCTTTGCATACAATAAAGTAACTCTTAGTCGTATAGGGATTAAGTTTATTTGCTCCATTGCTTCTTTTTCTTAATAATCTCGAGATAACGTTGAATGTCTATTAGCCTCATCTCGACGATTTTTATATTTTTTCGTATAGAGTTACACATCATTTTAATTCTTAAATGAAATCGTACACATATTTTAATTTGTTTCCAAATTTTAGTATAGTCGTCTCAGAACCTCGAATTACTTTATATATTTCGAAAGTTTATGAAAGTGAACATTATTTCTTTGATGGGATTCTGAAATAAGAATTTTGATTTGGATAGGCGCGTTTCTAATTAGATTAACATGACTCTTCGTACATAAAAGAAAAAAAGATTTAAAGTTTGTCACTTTGGTATTATACCTGACGAAGGACAGAGTTTCTGTTTGAAAGCTTACGATTAAATAAATAAATATTCACACCATTTTTCTCAAATAAGTGTTATTTAAAATTACTAGTTTTATAAACTGCACCACTCACTGTGAGATTTGTCAAAGCTTGGTTTATTCATGAAATTTGTTTTAACTAGATGTTTACTTTTCTATTAATAAAAGTACGTTTTATGGATAAATATGTCGTCGATTCTCAGCTAGGTATGCTCTGTTTTTTTTATTTAAGTCATCACTACTTCCGCTTCATTTTAGCAAGTCACCAGTAAGAAAGCGGTACAAAATAACTGGGGATTAACTATAATTTGTAAAGTGGTTAGGAAAACCAATATCTTTAGGTTTATTTCAATCTTTATGATAACTGTGGAACATTGTGTTTTGCTTTTGTCAATCAGGCATACTATTTTTCCTTGTATAATCTGATTGGTTCAGGGCAATTTTTTAAGGATAGCTGGTATTAATTTGGTTATTCCAATAATTTCTTTTAGACCGTCATGGAGAAACATAAACATGAATTACAAAGCGGTTTCTGAGCATATTAAAGAGCTCAAGGAGTACGAAAGTATTTTACAACCAGGTATACTTTTGTTTAATTATAAAATAAAAGGAGTCCCACTCTAGCAAAGTGGACGTTGTGGGTTTGAGTCCCACTCGTGTTGATCTTTTACTGTATGCACTTTAAAAGTAAATTTTAAATAAATACAGCTAATGATTATTACATTGAACTTCTTTTCATTCATTAAAAACCACTCCTGAATATATATGTATGTGTGTATGTATATATATATATATATATATATATATATATATATATATATATATATATATATATATATATTATTAAGTTTCCGCTAGTGATTTTATTTATAATGAAATTTATTTTAGTGTTTATGTCGTGTAATTCAATTAATAAATCGATGATGCGAAAACTTCTTCCTTTTATTTTTCAAGAATTGACAATTTGTCAATAATGAGTTATCCTATCGAGTTTCTAATATTTGATGTGTCTATGCGCGTTTTACTGCGTGTGATGGGTTCATTGCAGTTAGATGAAGTTTGAACATTTACAACTGGTTGATCATCGAAACTCTCGCCAGTGTTAATTCCTTTTTTTATGATAATCTTCCAAATAGGCGATATTCTCGAAGTATCGTCCCTCTTGTTAAGTGCCACAGGTCTCTTCTCAATTTCAATGCCTCTCGTATGACACGCTCATTCAACGGGTAACCAGCAGCGTATAATTTAATATTTTCTATGTTCATTATGTGACCAGTATCCAAGTGATTGCAAGCCAAGGAAGAAGATGTGTTGAACTGCTTTATTGCCAAGTTGTGCTCTTGTGCACTCATGTTTAATCTTCGATTCGTCAGTCCGATATAGCGACAGCATCCAGAACAACGAATTTCGTATACTACTTGGTTTTCACTGGGCATATGATCTTTAGCGTTTCGCAGAAATTTAATATTTTCAACGATTTGGTGAGTCACGGTAATTTTTAAATATGAATAATTAAAGAATTAATTCTTTCTAGTATTTATTTGAAATTCACCTAAAAATCCAGTACGCATTTATATACTATAATATGGTCGAATCTTATTTTTAATGTAATAACGAAGTGCTGCGTTGCCAAATGTAGCGAAGGCTAACTATCATACACATGAAAAAATATATATAGGTAAAGGTATACTCATAACGATTGTGCTGCCCTCAATTTGCAATTCTGTACACTAAAACTTATACACGTATCAATAAACAGGTAAGTTTTACTTTTACTACAAGATGGTGTGTAATACCATAATTTGAAATAAAATGAAGAGGTAAGTCGAGCATTCGTCTCTCGGACACTCATTGACCAGTGGAAGTCATCTGAACTTAATCTTTTACACAGGGGACCTCGCTATATATATATATATATATATATATATATATATATATATATATATATATATATATATATATATATATCGATTAGAGCTGCAAGAGGTAATTTGACCCACTTCGTTTGGAATTTGGGTATAGGGCTAAAACAGATTGATAATTTAAAAAATTTAAAATTCCATTATTATAGTCGATATTTCGAAAAAATGTTATTTCTTCATCGGTGCTAAATTTAAAATTTTACTGAGGTCAGAAAAGTCTTAAATATTAATGAAAACTGTGTATTTGCTCAGCAAATACACACTTTTCATATATATATATATATATATATATATATATATATATATATATATATATATATATATATATATATATATATATATATATATATATTGGCATAAATATTATTAGCATTGACTAACTATTATCGCCAAAAGTATTATGTGTTAATCCGAATGGTGAAGTAAAAAGAATATTTTTTTCATCTGAAAATTCTTGTTTTCTGATTAGATAAGAACTCAAGTCGTTCGTCTTTTGAATTAGTAATGCAATGTACAACTTCGCTGTCAGACTGCTGCAACCAGATTTAAAATTTACGTTCAAACTAGTAAAATCTAATCGGTCATTGTTTCTATTTAGAGAAGTTAAAGTTTACAGAGTTTCGATTATTTAAATTGAATGTTGTCGTTAAATAGCACTACATTTAATATTCAAAAAGCACAATACCTCATTCGCTGCTAATAAATTACAAATTGGCTCATAGACAGCTTACATTTAACAATTACTCTTCATTCTGCAATTACCCATCGGCTAGTGTTAATAAGTTTTAACTTCCATCTAGTAATTTCACTTTAAGAACCTGTTTGACGTTAATACATTAGGTGAATGTAAATTGTTTTAATGGTCAGTTAGGTACCACAACAAACTATACGATGATACGATAAAATTTAATGAGTTACTAAACACGCTATCGTATTAGATTTTTATATTGCTAACAGAAGGGATTTGGATTGGTATTCAGTGTTCATCATCACGCGATTCTATTCAGAATGTTAGTTCCCATCTCAAGATATCATAATTAAGACAAACATCTATCTTAGTAGATATGGGTTGAAGGTAGATATAATCCCTTGGTTGTTGCCCCCATCAAATCCGTTAATCGATTAAAACACGAATAGAACTTATTGAAAGAGAAAGAGAAGAAAGGGGTGACAAATTATAGATCGTACTTGCATATTATACCGGACGACTACGTGGTTTAAGGGCTGCGTGTGACAGATTTGTAATTAAAATCCAGCGTTCGCGACTAATCATGAACGCTCCAGATTCGCCCCTTACGGACAAACAAACAACTTTCGACGATTGTTTTCATATACATATAATCAAATTTAATTAAATATTTTCTTGAAGTCTAATTTAAAATTCCTTTAGTTTATTATAAATTTTCTTTAGTAAAATAATTAAAGGTGTTGAAAACGTACTAAAGCAATTTAAATCCCTAATAGACTTTTGTTATGCACTTTTGTAAAACATTTCCTTGTTTACACTTTCAACCATATGGCGGTATTCTCATCAAATAAAAAAAAATTAATGGATCGGAAAGTTTAATGAATTTAGAACTTTTGCTGGAAATACACAGTTTACAAAAATTTAATTAATTTAAGTTTGATTACGCTTCACGTCATTATGTTTTTTTTCAAATCGGACGTTTACTATATTCTATAATCGATTATTTAAGAGTAAAATGTCTTAGCTTGAGGTTCTCAAATCGAAGAATAATAAAAACAAAAATTCCCCTCTGAATAAACGAGAAGCCGATTAAATGTAAATAGCGTTGTCCCAGTTTGTCACTGTTTTTTAATTTGAATAAAGCGATCATTTTGTCAAAACTTGAAATTATTATACTAAATTACCGACGCGAACACTCACTTAAAAAATTTTTTCTAAAAACAGTTAGAAGCGGATAACCGAATTAATTACTTTTAAATTTTCTTGTTCTGTTTTATGTTAAATCGACCCACGTTTTTAAACTAATATTTGTTGGTGGTCGTTAAACATGTGGGTATATTAATAATTTGGGAATGTATATGTTAAGAGGACTTGTCTACAAAGATTGTTATATTTATATGCTCATGTAAGATTGGAGTTATTAGTAAAGATACAGTCTATAAAGGTTGTTTCCCCAAATCTCTATAAGATATAGAGTTATTTTTGTACGTTTTGCTCTTTCTGGATTCACAATAAGAACATGGCATTTATTTATTGTTGCTATATGGTGGTGCATTGCTAAGATTTTAATTATTTTAAATGCAATAGTTTTTATCATAACTTGTTCTTGTGTAATAAGTGATAGACGATATTGGGTTTTATAATATTTAACAATATGCAGAATTGATTATTTTATGTAAATTTTACGTCAAAAAGCTTGTTGCTCTTTAGTTAATTAATTAAGATTATTTATATTATTAGAGAGAAATATAGCAATTGAAAGAATTAAGATCGGTATTGACATTCCCATAATTTAATTAATAATTGCGAATTTACAATCTACTTCAAATATACAAAGTAATAGTAAATATGGTAAAAGAATTTGATTTGAATTAGGTACCATCCACTAATGGTTCCCTGGAATTAATTCAGGAAGATCCTCTGGCCACAGTTGCTTCAATTTTGATTGAAACGTTTGAAGAATCTTTGTGTTCAATGGCGTTCTACATCCCCACAGTTCAATTCCGTAAGTCCATATCGGTTTTATTATGGTTTGTAGCTTGTTTTAACTTGATATGTGGGATTTTATATTAATTAACCAGTACATATTTTTAATCTTTTGAACTAATTGTTTTGTTTTGGTTTTTATGTGTGCTCGCCAACTTGATAATATGAAGTTGTCGACAGTTGATTCTTCCATTAGTAAAATTTGCTTGGGTAGATTTAGTTGGGATAACTGTAATTTTTCATTTCTTCAGCCAATTTTGCAACGTGGTTAGGTGATTCTGTACCTTTTCTGAAGCTCCGTAGACATGATGTCTGTGTCGTCAGCGAATCTGGCTGTGATTGTGTCGTTCGTTAGTGGGACATCGTTGGTAAATATTAGGTAGAGAAATATGGACCGAGAACACTACCTTGCGGCACACAGTGACAGTTAAACAGTCCTTAATCAGTTTTTACTTAGAAATAACGCTCGTTCAAATAGGATTTCAGCATAAGATATACTTGGTCAGGGAAGTAATTCTTTAGCTTATATAATAGTTCTAAATTCCAAATCTTATCCAAGGCTTGCTGAATGTCTAAGAATACTAAAACACATACCTTCTTACTCTTCAGACTATCTTTAGATTTATTGATAATCCTGTGGCACTGTTGAATGGTTGCTTGGTTATGACGGAAGCCAAATTGATGATTAGGGAGGAGTTCACTTAAGGAATTGTCTTCTAGAATTTTAGTGAAAAATAGTCTTTCAAATATTTTTATTATAAGTGTTGTTATGAACGAATATGTTCAAAGGTAAATATGTAATTAAAAATTATTATTAATTTTATTAAACACATAAATAAAAAGTTTACCTCGAGTAGGATTTGCACCTACGACCTGTACTTTGCTAGAGTATCGCGCTAACCAACTGCTCTACCGAGATTCAAGCCCCAATCGATAAATCGTAAATCGTAAATTTTGTTTTTATGTATGTAGAACTGATGTCAATTCTAAATATAATGAGATTACAATCAAATTACTTACATTAATGGAATGTGAGCCTGCAATATCGCAAGGATTCACACATACCAAAGCAACTTGACTTAGGTTAATTTTATTATAAGTTTTGTTATGAACGAATAAGTTCAAAGGTAAATATTTTATTAAATACATAAATAAAAAGTTTACCTCGAGTAGGATTTGAACCTACGACCTGTACTTTGCTAGAGTACCGCACTAACCAGCTGTGCTATCGAGATTCAAGCCCCAATCGATGTAAATTTTGTCTTCATGTATGTAGACCTGATGTAAATAAATTCTAAATATACAATCAAATTACTTCTAGCAATGGAATGTGAGCCTGCAATATCGCAAGGATTCACACACCAAAGCAACATGACTAATGTTCTACATACATAAAGACAAAATTTACATTGATTGGAGCTTGAATCTCGATAGCGCAATTGGTTAGTGCGGTACTCTAGCAAAGTACAGGTCGTAGGTTCAAATCCTACTCGAGATAAACTTTTTATTTATGTATTTAATAATAATTTTTAGTCTTTCAAATAGTTTAGCCAATATAGGTAGCAGACTGTAGAATCTAGGCACATTTCCATTGTACTGGAAAGTAGCATAGGCGAAGCATACTGTTAAATGTTCCCTATTAGGGTTACTGCTTTTCTTTGGGGTATAGTTACAGTAGGTCCTTTGAATTTCTTAGTCGCCGTCCAGAGGCATGTATTTTCAAACAACATGTATTTTCTTCAAATTGTACATAATCAAGTTTGTTCAGTACATCTCCTAATGTATTGGTAGCATATAAAATATGACATAATTACTAAGTATCTTTGCAAAAGTAGGTACTATGAATTTACCTGCAAATGGACATTTAATCTTCGGGAACCTGGTTACAGGTTCACAATTATGCCATCGGGTGAATAGCCCAACCATGGATTAAATTCTGAGAACTAAATCGCAATCAACAACAGATAACCCAGTTGTATTTATAAAAACTCTCCGCGCAATTTCTTCATACTGGATCCCATCTTGGATAAATTTATTTAAAAACCTTTGGGGTAAAAATACCTATTTGATTTCCTTGACCAATCTTGCCCTTTATGTGTATATATCACGTATATTCGGAAGCCTGTTATACGAAATTTTCTTTCCGAAAGCCATTCCGCCTTTGAATGTTTTGTTTCCCTTAAAATCTTGTATACATTTTTTGACAATCTTTTTTTATATGAATCTTAACAACATGAGTCGCAAATTGTATCTGAAGATGTGCCAATTCCATCATAAGTGTTGATTGCGTCGCATCACTTAAAAGTAGCATTTCTGTTTCTATGGATTTAGTTTCACATAATGTGTTCCACAATGCCTATTTTATTTTCAACCACATTATTTCTTCCAGTTATTTAAAATTAATACTTAGAAACACATTACCTATGTAGATAAAACATTTTTACTTACTTGTGATGTGCTAATGCTGAATTAGGCAACAGTGTACTAGGATTACCAAATATTTTTGTGAAAATATCGTTATTTACAGCATATAGCACACTTTTTTTAATGCATTCCATTTCTGCAATTGGAATTGGCCGATACTTCTGTTGTGTCATGCTCTTCTGCGTTGATCAAGCACAAGAGGTATCTGTTGGTGAAAGGGGCTCTAATTTGTCAAGGGTAGTTCTATGAACAAAACATCACCTAGTACAACAAATACAATTTTGTAATTCCATTCTTACCTGGTGCATAATAGCAACGTGTTTACGTGTTTACAACCCCCGCTGTTACCAGCTTTACAGGAGCAAATGAAGCTCTTTATATCCCATTTTTCGTCATTGAAAAGAAAAATACATCTATTTTATGTGGTGGAGATTGGAGGGCACTC